>JAWWEQ010038702.1:0-19212 GCA_035583055.1 Torymus tubicola
TTTTATCTTTTTTCGTCAAATAAAAGGTAAAAAAATGTTTTAAAACACTCAAATTTTGAATAATATTCAGAAGCCACAGAACAAAGCACAAGTATGAAAGTAAATAGGTTAGTCGGAATGTTTTTGAAATCTGAAATTTTTACCGTGACATCACAGGAAATTTTCCTGTGTATACTGTACAAAGTTCCGGAACGTTCTGTGTTCCTATATAACCACACACACCGGTAAGTTTTCCCGTGAATTTTGCGGTAGTTTTTACAGAAAAATTCTATCCGTGTGCTAATGAATATTTTTCAACGCTTAAGAATTCTTCATTTTGTTCAGATACATGAAAAATTTGACTTTGAAATGAATCGCGCATTTGCCGCAAATATTTCTTTCTTTATGTCGTTGAAACAATTAAATTGTTAATAACATTTAAATATTTTGGGGTTACACATAAATAGAGAGATTAATTTCCATATTCCGCTTAGTTTTTTAGTATGAAATGTAAATTGATGCACCGCAAAGGGAAGGCCCCATCCACGGCGAGAACTAACATTATTTCGTCCACTAAAGTTTTGTCACTGAACTGCCTACGACCAAGTAAAATAAAATTTTGTGTACAATTAAAAAAAATTAAATGAATTAAATTAATAATTCATTTAAGTTTAATGTGAGTTATATAAAAGTGTTTTTTATCCCTGTAAGAATATTCAGCATGAGAAATGGTTGATAGTTATAATCATGACCAGAAAATTAATCATAATTATGACCGGAAAATTAGTCACAATTATGGCCAAAATTATGTTAAACGATCGACAAACATACAAATAACCTTAAAATGTCTGTCAATTTGCACCGTAGCTGTTTACGTCTACGTACTAATACTCTTCGGAGGTGTAGTCCAGATGTTTGGGGTAGCCGATGGCGATGTCCAGGTAGTGCGCTTCATAGTTTTTTTGGTCTACGTGTCGATTCTCGTCAATGGTGTAGTTTAGGTTTTTGGGGTAACCGATGACGGTGTGCAGGTAGTGCGCTCCGTAGTTTTTTTGCTTCTTTAAACTTTTTCAACACCTAAACGCAAAAAGCTACACAGTGCACTACCTGGACACCGTCATCGGCTACCTCACACACCTAGACTACACTTCCGATGAGTATCGACACCTAGACCCAAAAAACTACATCAGTACTTTGCAAGTTCTTTTCTTACAGAGCTTTTAAGGAAATCAATACGGATGATTTAAATAAATTACTGAAGAATTGCGATTGGTCTTTGTTCAATTCTCGCAGAAAAACAATGAACGCAATTAAAACAGCAAGGACGAACTATATAGGTAACCGACTACAGAAAATACTTGATGATAAAAGCAATTTTCAGAGGGATCTACATAGCTTTAGACTTCTTTTGAAATCGGTCGATGTTTTGTATAACTTCTCGATTAATGACCTTAACGAATACTTCGCGTCCGTATCACGCTCTCGGCGGATGACGGTTTTATCTTTAAACATGCGTCATTAAATGTTTACTTGCGGTAGCTCATTTCACATCTCAGGCCAAGGGAGAAGGCGGCATTCCGTAAAGTATTATTACAAAGGTTCTTTTTACTATGGGACCAGTTCTGGTTAGATTATTCAACTCGCCGTTTCATAACAGTGTCTTCCCAGAAGCTTTCTTTTCTCTCTAAAGTTCTGGAAGAGCCTATATCCGAGCATTAATTATCTCACTCCTCGATTACTGTTCCGTGATAACTCTTAACGCTACGTACGAACAGAAATATCGACTACAAGGATTGCAAATGTATGTCTCAGACCATCTTAGGAGTAAAGATGACTGAGGGAGTGTCTTCACTTCGGCGCAAGCTAGGCTGATTGCGAATGGACACAATACGACTGTATTTCACTGCAGTTTTACTATACAAAATCCTTACCAAAATTTCTTTCTGAGCATGAAAGTAATTGACTCTAACACCAGTCTTAAAGCAGCGGAGATGGAAGACCTCAAAAAGGAGGCCAGGGTTAGAATTTTCATCCCTATCATGCATGAGGCAAGTGCGGTCGTGGAGAGGCTGTCCTGATAGAACCTGGCCCTCAAGCTGAATATCTGGAGCTCCGAGGAGGTCCCCGTGAAGAAAAGCGACCTATAGGACCTATAGGAATTAAAACAGCGGTGCTCAACATCCTGTTATATGACGATAGCTTCAGAGCGTACTGTGGAATCGAAAATATGGAAGTAGACACTCCTGTATCGGGTAAGAAAGTAAAGTAGAACAGGGACGGTGGGTCTTCCGAAACTTAGGAAAGGCCCACGACCCTCTGGTAGAATCATCCAACAAATCTGTGGTAAGATGGTAGCTTATAACGTAATCTTCACGTAGATAAACTTGTTTCACTATAAAAACGCCTCGACAATACTAGTGAGACGTATGTCAAAGATGCACACATGCATATCACTGGTCCAAGAGTCTTGGGTATACAAAAACAAAGATAACTGTATGAAACTACCATCGGACCTAGATTAACGCATGATTAAAAATGCACCAAAGCTCTTTAGACAAAGCGTAAAAACTAATAATAGGAGGCATAACGGGCTCTCCGAGCACTACACCCCTAATAGCACAAAAACTAATACTAGGAATACCACCCTTGCAAGCTTTCATTAAATATGAAGCAAGCAAATCTCGGCAGCTGGTTTGACTAGGAACTTGGTCAGCTTCTATCCCCTGATATCAAAGCATCAGGGTGCGACAAGATAGGCCCAAGTAAAATATGCGACTAAGAAAATGGGACCAGATTAGGAACAGAGGAAAAATAAACTCTTTCACCAACCAGCATACACGCTTAGCACATTGCTCTTGGGGTCTACGACAGTCTCTCTTAACAGTGGAGAAGGAGAAAAGACCGGCTAATTACGTCAACTGACGACTGTGCAGGGAGTTCTCGGGCTCACGCTATGAGAGCGTGCAGATACCCTGACTTGTTGAGCCATGTTGGCCATCACAAAGGCTCTTGTGGCCATCATAAAGAGCCACGTACCAAATAACAGTACAAGGCATATTGACTCCACTCCTCTAGAGGGAGTAAGGGGTAGCTTTCTAGCTGCCCAACCTAAGATAATTCCTATGACTGTTACTGAAGATTTAAACGAGGGTGATACACTCATATATCTAATAAACGAAACGTATTAATTATTATATGATGGCCCTTGAGTGCCAAAGTTTGCTTTCCTTTACACGCAAGTGTATTGGCCGCACATGTGCAGAGTCATATCGCTCACACCCGTGGAGTGTGCAGTGTCCTGACACGTTGATTGATGAAGCCTAGGTTCAATGGACTCAGTGAATCAAAACTTGAAAGCCTTTACACGTGCATGTAAATGTGTGTGAATGCTCGCGACTCTTCCGTTAATTGGAGTTCACTACGATGCAGCAAACAAATCACTGCCTCTATTGAAACAAGAAGACTCTGCTTTATCCAAAGACGTTTGCTTTTACACTTTTAGCCAATAATTTAACGGGGTACCATAGTCGTATCTTACCGACTTATCTATTTCGTCCTGTAAAAAAATAAATACAATGAATAATCCTAAATGAAGATATGTTGAATGAATAACATGCCGAAACATAGGTCAAAATAATTAGTGGTTTTTTAGTAACGTTTGAACAAAATTATGACATTTTCAAAATTTACTGAAACTTTACTAAAAAAACCATTAATTATTTTGCCGGCACATGTAGGTATCAGCGTTAAAGAGAAGGCCGATCGTCTGGCGGGAAGAGGCGCTCGTCGGATCAGAGGGATTGAGTGCTCAGTAGGCGTTTGGTTGAGTGAAATTGATAGTGAGCTGACTCACGCGACACTGGTGGGTCAGATACTATTTCTACAAACGCAGGATCTTACCGCGAGGGAAACTGCAAATGGTATGGAACGCCAAAAGAGTAAATCATCCATCTTCTTTGCCAGTGCCATGCTTTTGTGGGTACTATAAGGCGAGAGATGCGAGGAGAATGTTTTTTTTTCAGCCCAAAACTCTGAGAAAACAGAGCCTTCAGTCCATCTGCCAGGTTAAAGAGCAGATGGACAGAATGCTACAGCGCAGCGAATGATAGAAAAATACAAAGGCCAAGGAAGACAGCACGATGGGTGTAAGCCTGAATGCTGGGCGCTACGATAAAAGCCGCTCATCCGCCCCGCTACATAGACGTAAGCATCTCCCCAGTCCACACTCCTTTCGTTTCGCATCGTAAGCCTATTAGTACTTTATACTTTGTTACTGTAAATGTCGCGCTTAACTATGTACTACTTTTAACTACCACTACATAAATATAGCGTACATTGTAGTTCCCATTATTTCATTTTCAATTTTGCTTTTCCACAGAATATTTAATAAATATCCATTTTTTCCCTTGAGATTTCATAAATATCTAAGTAAAAGCCAATGGGCTTTGTTTATGTCGTCGGTCTAAGGTACTATGTCGTCGCAGCGTTGAAAAAGGTGCTATATCCTTGCAGCGATGGAAAAAGTATGTCTATTAAGCTAGCACTGCCACTCGCTCATGCCATAACCAAAACTATATCTTAATTTGTTGCTAATTAGTTGCTAATTTGTTACGCTATTCCAGATTTTGTTGCTCCAGTCGTTTCCGCTTAAGTCTTAAGTCAGCACCGCCACAGCTGCAACTTTAGACTCAAATAACTTTTATACACGAGTCCAACGACGTATTTTGTTGCTAATTTGTTGCTTTAAGATAGGCCAGATTCGAAAACTCTAAATTGATAGGAACATTGCAAAGTTGATATCTCGATTTCGCTACAAGTGCCAATTTCTTTCAAACTGCATTTCTCGAATACATAGTTATTCCTTAATTTGTTGCTAATTTATTACGCTATTCCTCATTTGGTCACTCCAACCGTTTCCGAGATATCGTGGCGGTGCTAGCTTAAGGCTTAAATCAGCGCCGCCACAGCTATAACTTTCAAACTAAACAACCTTTCTGCACGAGTCCAACGGCGTATTTTGTTGCTAATTTGATGAATGGTCTAGGTAATCGAGGTAGCCGATGCAGAGTCTGGGTAGTGCGCTCCGTAGTTTTTACCTCTAGGTGTTGAAACACAGCAAGTACGTGGTCTAGGTGATCGAGGTAGCCGATGACGGAGTCTAGGTAGTGCGCTCTGTAGTGTTTTGTCTCTAGATCACACTTTCAACGCGTTCCAACATCTAGAGGTAAAAAACTATGGAGCGCACTACCTAGACTCCGTCATCGGCTACCTCAACCACCTAGATCGTGCATTGGATGTGTTTCAACACCTAGAGGTAAAAAACTACGGAGGTATAAAACTACCTAGACTCTGTCATCGGCTACCTTGACCACCTAGACCACGTACTTGATGTGTTTCAACACCTAGAGGCATAAAACTACGGTACGCACCACCTAGACATCACCATCGGCTACGTGAAACACCTAGATCACGTATTCGATTCAAGCAGAGAAACCGGTGGTCTCAAGCAATATTTGCTTTGTTATCGAATCGTTGATATCGCTTTTTGGGTAAGGTTATGTATTTCTTGATCTGATAAGCATAGTAAACTTTGGCATAAATTCCGCGCGCGTGTGATCTACCGGTACACAAATCGATGGCTTTCTGCACTGAAATCGATGCGGGAAGTATGTACGTACTTTCGACCGAGGTATAAAGAATAGTACATTACATCAATCCCCGCGTGTGCGCTTACGCACCCGAGCCGAAGGAGAGAATGCCTTCCTTCCCGTCCGCGTAGCGTATACTATTTTTTCTCATGTATTCCCTGGAGGAAAGTACATTATTGTCTTCTCACCCTGATCTCAGGGTCTTAAGTGGCACATAACCTCACGCCTGAAACTGCGAGGATTGTGCGCGTTTCTAATGTTCTGCCGACTAGCGCCGCCTGCATGTTTTTGCGGCCCGAGCGAAGCGAGGGCTACAACATGCAGGCGGCACCAGCCGGGCCGAAAATTAAAGAATTTAGAGATAGCACCTTTTTCAATGCTGCAACGACATCTTATTTAATTGAATAATTTAAAAAAAAAAGTGCTTGCACATCCTTATACATATATACAAGTAGAAAAGCATGCACAAATAAGAATACATTTTGTAAACAAATCATCAAGTAACCTTTTCAGACTCAATGTTCATTGAGATTTTTTGTTTTAAATTTTCTACCAGTTTATGATAAATATTAATAATTTTTTTTCACGTGATAAGGTTCCGAGTAATTTATGTTCAATGGAAAGAAAGTAAATCAGCTTTAAAAAAATAAAAAATTTAAATTGAAAAAATTGACTAAAAAATAATCATAAATGTGAACCATGTGAAAATTTTTTAAGAATTTTTTTTAAAGAAAAATTGACTTCTGAAAGGGCTACTATAAAAAATAATTGTAAAGGATAACTAGGAATTTGAAAAATATCTTTTTAAATAAATTTGAAATAAGTATAACAATTATCAAAATCTAGAATTAAATAACAAAATCATAAATATAAAATAGAATGGTGTTAGGCTCAGGCGGCAAGGGGCCTGTTTCCCAAAACAAACATCGATTATGGCTCACGTTCAATTCCCTGCTAGCGCAAATTTTTCGGAGGCATTTTCTCAAAAATGTTTTCCGGATTTTTTCTATGGCAGAGAGCGAACCTGAAGCCAGGGGTTGATGACCCCTGATGATGAGGAATTGATTAAATACAATGATTGCACTGAGTGTATGAATACCGAAAGGCCGATTGCACTGCGGGTTTCGCTCGAAAGATACGCCCAACCTATAAGGTAGAGGTCCGTAGCGGTGGTTCGATCGGTAAGACTGAGATTAATTACTCATCAAGCCGGGTTTGAGTCCCAGATCTTCACTGGTTGATAGAAGCACCACTGTTTCACACATGTGCTTTGTTTACCAACACACCACAGACCTCCGTCGTCGATTAGCACCGCAAGGGAGCAGAAACAGGGCGACGTTAAATAACATAAAAAATAAATAAATAAAGAAATATAAAATGGGATTGAATTGTGAACGCCAAGCATAACATTTATCAGGTTTAGAAAAAGATAACAAATCTTACTGGTTGAAGCCATTGAAGTAGAATTTCAACCGTTCTTGCATCAGGAGGTGGTGGAGGAGAAGAAGCATTCTGAATAATTGTGATCAAATTTTTCATGACATCTTTTATAGGATCTCTCCATTCTGTGTGAGCATCAGAACCTGAAATGCAGATTAAAATATTCCCATTGGGATATAGATTCATATTAAAAACTTTTGTACTACGTCCTTGGAGTATATTTTATAATACAAAAAAAATTTTAAAACTAAACAGCTTTTTGCCCTATTGTTTAACTACTAGTAGTATATTGATGCATGTATACGCATCAATGTACTTGACAATTAATAATAGTTTAGCAAGTCTTTTTTTATGAACGACATAATTAAATTATTTTTATATACGTTTTTAAAACTTATAAGAAATAATTATTTATGAATAATCATTGCATTTTTTATCACAAATAGGTTTTGAAGATAAAAATTAAATTTGAGCAAATTTTACATTAGTAAAAAAAGACTAATAATATATTTATTTTTACCATTGTACTTCTCATCACTTTATGTAATAATACACATCAATAATTCGTTACTACTAGTTATATCCATGTCCGCTGTGTGTACTTCACTTTTATCATAGAATCAAACTAGACAAATATTTTAGACTTCATTACTGTACTTTTTATTAACATTATCTTTCAGAAAGCATAATATATTGTTTATACTAAATAATGGATTTTAATTCTAAATTTTGAGGTTAAGAATCAAATCGGAACATCATTTATTTTGTAATAATTATTAGATATAAAATTTTAATCAATTAATTCATTAATTCATGCACATATAAATAATTTAATTAATTGCTACATCAAAATATTCATTATATATAAAACAACATTTTAAATTTTGACAGTATTCAGACTATCGCTTTTTTAAGAGAGGATATATTTTTTACCAAAGGTTTATCAAAGTTATACAGCCTCTATAATATGTAAATTAAATAAATTAATAAATTGTTACCCGATAGAATTCCATCCATTTGAAGAAGTGCTGCTTCTAACATTTTACTAGCTTCTGATGTAGATTTAGTTAAATAGTTTGTTGATTCATTTGTATCAGACCTCTTTTCATCAATTTCACCTTTGCCCATAGTTTGTTTCTGAAAAAAAAATATATTGAATATGAAATAGCATAATTTTTATTGAAAATCAACTTGTCAGAAAAAATTATTGATATTTTCAAATTTATTTAATAAAATAAAAACCTAACCAAATCTAGTTAAATGTACTCAATTGTAAGTTATTTTTTATAAAATGTTACATACATTTTATAAAAAATAACTTACAATTGAGATTTATGTTTGGTTTGGTCTTTGTTTATTCCAAATAGTTCCTTGATTACATCAAAAGTTGTAATCATATCTAATTTGGCTAAGTTGTTTTTTTATAGATTTTTTAATTGTACAAAATTTATTAAAAAATTCGAAAGTTAATAGACATTTCTTTTTTACAAATCATAATATGAACTTATATATATGTATATAATAAAAGATTAATGATACTTAAGTTAATAATTTTCAATCCTGTTTAAAATCTATTCTAACATTGGTTAAAACTATATTTACGATTTACATTACATTTCCTAAATAATAAAATAATCATAACAAATATCTGCAATTATTAAAAATTTGTGTCAAATGTGTTATAGTTAATTATATATTATATATCATATAAATGAAAGATAAAAGTCATCTATGAACATAGAGTAATAAACGATCAAAATAATGAAATAATTGAGTTATATGAATCACATAACTCATACCATCAGTTTTGTATATTTTATGTTTTTTTATTTAAGAAACAATCTAATTGTTTCAAATACTTTCAAATAATACTACCTATAATAACACAATGGTAAATAAATTTATAAAGGAAGAATTTTATTATTGCCGTCATTATGAAAATGTATTAAGATACATTCTTGTTTTGAGTTATTTACTTTATGTACGATTGTGAACCAAAAAAATAACACATTTGCATAAAATAGATTAAATTCATTTATTGAACAAACTTATATAAAACAAATGACGAAATGTAAAAATCGAAATTACAATTATTATTCAATAGATACGAGTAACAAATACAAAATTCAAAAACAAAGCTTGAATTCTACTAATAAATTTTAGATTAAAGCATAATTAAACATGATCATAATGTTTATAATGTTTCAAGACTTTTCAAGAATGTTATAATTTTCTATCTCAGTGGCTTTTGTTGTTGTAATTTTAATAGTTATTTTTGTAAAAGGTTATTAGATTACCTGTTTGAAATATTACTATTCAATATTGCACACATACCAGTTTGAGCACAACTCAACAATCTCAAGTATACAACAAAAGTAACAAGTTTATCATCTTTATTTTCTATTATAATTATATTTTTAAAACATTTGTTACTTACGCGTATAAATCTAGTTTAAAAGAAAATGAAAAATATGCTGCACTGTCAATTAGCAGGTGACGTTTTTTTTGGTTACATACTTTCAAATTAATCTGCTGAGCTATCAAAGTTTACAAATATCTTTGGTAATCAATCAACTGTCATACATCATACATACAGAATTAGTATTTACTTTCATGAGAAAGGGAACAAGAAAAAAAAATAAAAAGTGGGTTTCATAATATAGTGTATATCAACAATCTCTTTTAATTAGGGTCAGTTTTAAATGATACAGTTCACATATTCCTAATTCTTGTTTATCCCGGACTTTCAGTTTCCACATGAGGGAACGCGCGTCATGGGACGCCCCCCAGTGTAGACACTCCCTTAGAGTACCGTGCGCCTCATTTCGGCGTTTTGAATTTAACAAAAACGTAGATGATTGGTTATTTCTATCCATGCTAACAATTTTCTAAAGGAATTAAACAATCAGCAAAGTATTACTATATCGAATATAAATAGACTACGACAATTCACGTGGAAAATCCATCCTCTTTTTTTTTTAAAGGGGGGAGTGTCCACATAAGTGTTGTGAGGATTATGTCGTGCTATGTTGTGCTATGCTGTACTATGTGGTTGTTGCTTCTCAATGCATGGACTTTGTCCCTTATCAAGGAGCACGGGAGCACTCCGAAGGCAAATGTAGGTTTGATTATAAAAATTAAGACATGCACCTCAGTGCGTATATCGATGTCCATAGCACACCACCGATTAGCGTGATGCAAGCTCTTTGAAGTGTGCATATATATATTAAAATTTACTAATAATCTCTAGTATCATCCCTTACTCAATAACGGTCGACAGATGACCGTGATAGTAATATAACGAAGAACATAATCGGTAATGAGTTGGGATTTGAGTGTGAGGGCCAACAACCAACGGCAACCTTTTAACATAATAAGAAGGATTTTTATGAAAACTATGAATTTCCCAATGTTTTTTACAAAGTAATTCCAATAACAAATGAATAAAGTGGAAAAAACAAAGAAACGGAAAGTGAAACCTACAAAAAAATCTCAGATGAGATCTTAGGTAATTTCTCAAGTGAAATCTCAGGCAAAATCTCATGCACAAGTCTCACCCGAGATTCTGCTTTACAAGCTTCAAAACATTTACATAAATTACAATTAACCCTCTTGAGTATCGGAAATTGTCTATTACGTTTTTTCTATACTCTAATAAACTCAGAACTATATATTTAAAAGCATTTTATGCAGCTACGTGATGACAAGAAAAGAGGTAAAGAAAACACCATCAATAGCAAAGAAGAGATGAGGAAGACCATGCACGTAGGAATCTAAAGGTGAGGGAGACAAGTTCAAAGTGATAGTAACTCAGATGATAGAGCAGTACCGCAATGTCGGAGGAAAAAATAGGGAAAGCGGTGGTGTTGATGTATAAAAATCGCAATTTTATCGGTATCGAGTTGGAGAAACAGCGATATAAGGTGTCGTCCGACCCTGGAACAGTGATGTCCTTGGTAGAGTCAAAAGTCATCCATCTATTCAGATCGCAATTGAAAGGGCTACCTGCATCTTGGATATTTGAAGTGTTGGTGGTGTTTAACGATCAGACTGAAGCCATTTCCATGATGGTATTGCCCACCTTGCACTAAGATACCATCCTCGGCATGGATTTCTGTGAGGAATTTGATGTAGACGTGAGACTGGGAAAACAGTGTTGGCGAGTAGTCGAATATAATTGGAAGTCGTTTGAGTTTGCGGAATATGAGGGAAAGAGAACAACAAAGGTGCTCATGCAAGAGCTGATGGATCGGATAATTGTGGATCAGGGGGATGATAAAGAGCTGGGGTTGGGTTAATGGAATCAAAGAAGTTGACGGAACATCACCTGCTTGATCTGGCTCTCATTAAGCACCATCTACAACGGATGTCCACGAAGATGCAGCGGATTACGATTGAGAAAGTGGAATAGTTGTAAGGGCATAATCGAACAGTCACCCAGCGATTGCAGCAGAGCATCTGTAATGATCCAAAGATTGATCGAACCTTTCGGTTTCGTGTCGATTATAGAGACCTGAATAAGATGATGAAGAACGCGATCCAATTTTAGACAAGCTACGAAAAGTAAGGTGTCTGTTCCGTCGAAGCGCAAACGCTTTTCCTTTCTGCCACTAGAGGCGGTGTTAATGGGAGCTTGAGTCGCAAGATATTGGCGCAAATATAAAAAGAAAAGAAGGAAGAGCTTCCGAGCTTTTCTTGTTTTATATTGACATTCAAAATATATTGACTCGACTAAAGTATTATTATACTTCAACAACGTGTTTTCAAGACTAAAAAAGGTCAATTCGATAGAATTACTCCGTGTCTTATAACGCGAATTGTACCTAGTGCAATTCCGGGTGGCCCTTGCCACGAAACCGCGGTCTCTGTACCCGTAGGAGGTGCGCACTCCTGATTAAACATTTAATTGGTCATACATACATACACTCACAGATTCACACTTCAATTTAAGTTCCTAACCACATTAAATTTAATCATTCGAGAGGGGTTTTATGCCGTAATGGGCTTTCCCCTTTTCCACTCAATAAATATTTAACTTCAATCAAATAAACAGCTTTTCATTTCTTAATCTCCTAAATTTCCCTTTAAATAAACCATCGAGAATTTAAAGATCATAAATTCTCGTCCACAATTCAGTGTCTGACAAAGATAGATCTGAAATAGGTCTATCAGCAGATGCCGATGACACTAGGAAGCGGAAAGTACATGGCTTCTGTTGTGTAATGTTCGAAATTATACCAATTTAAAAAGATACCGTTTAGGTTGATAACGCAACGATGATCTTCAAGCACTTTATTGACTCGATGCTTGGTCCGAAATTCTAGCGCAACGTATTCAAACATTTGGACATTATCATAGCCACCGAAATCTTTGAGGAACATTAGTACTAGGTGGAGGTTGTATTGAAGAGAATAGAAACAGAAATGAAATTCAATCGGAAGAAGGATGAGATATGTTGCTTCATGAAAGATAAACCGTCCACCAAAGTGACGAAGCAATGTAGGGAGCCTGTAAGGATCGATGGGGAATCGAATT
Source organism: Torymus tubicola (assembly GCA_035583055.1). NCBI lineage: Eukaryota > Metazoa > Arthropoda > Insecta > Hymenoptera > Torymidae > Torymus > Torymus tubicola. The sequence goes on from JAWWEQ010038702.1 coordinate 12,603, forward strand.
GTTGAACAACCATGGATGTCAATAGTGTCAGACACAATAGAGTTTCTGCACTCTAAAAGTCAGCACAAGTACTTATTCATCTACCAGAATCTCTTCATACAGTGGATCAAGATCATACCATTTAGGAAAGCCGTGACAATGGGTGATAAAAAAAACGATATTGTTCCAATGGGAGACTCCTGAATACACGGGATACCTACTAACACGAGCACTGCCTCTCCACGTTTTGAAAAAAATGAGAGAAATAAAGTCAAACATTGTTTTGAACACACGACGCACAGTGTATAGTTTAAGTTCTCTACTCAGCACTACGAATTATTGCTTTCAATCGCGAAATCTATTTTCCATAAACAAATTCTATTTTGCGCTCGCTAATTCTATTTTGCACAAGCTAATTCTTTTTTTCGCAGGCTCTGATAAATCGAAAGAACGTCTGATAAATCCCAAAGTCTTGAGGGCTTTGGCAACGACTTGAAGAGTGTGTTTAGTAAATGATAATTGGTGATCACGAATAACGCCTAAGTCAGAGATGGAAGTCACTGTGGGTACCGGGCCACCATCTAAAGAGTAGTCGAAAATGATACTGTTGAGCCATCTAAAATAAGACATGGCCTTACACTTGTTAAGGTTCGTCCACAGCCCATTGGAGAGCGACCATTCTTCAAGTCTGTGAAGATCGCGCTTTAGTTAAGAAGCATTAAGGGGACACCAACTTGTCTGAATATCTTCAAATCATCAGCATAAATTAGAGATTAGGATGTATTTATGATATTAACAACATCATTAATGTAAATGATGAACAGCAAGGGGCCAAGGTGAGAGCCTTGCGGCACCCCCGAGGTTGGAGGTACATTTCATAATTTATCCAATAGTCTACGGTGGTTAACCGTGTCAAAGGTTTTAGAGAAGTCAATGTAAATGATATCAACTTGCGTATGATTTTCTAAGGAGGCCATGACAAAGTTATTAAACAACAAAAGATTGGTAACTGTTGATCTTCCCTTCATAAAGGCGTGCTGCTGGCGTGCTATGTGTAACCACAGAACCTCTGTTAACTTGCGCGATATAATACAATCTAGCATTTCAGCGAACGTAGAAAGAATAGAGATGGGTCTATAATTCGTAACATTGTGTCTATCGCCGGATTTGTGGATCGGAAGAACGTAGGCATGCTTCCAGGTTGTGGGAAAGTGCCCCGTTGTCAGCGAGTCGTTATAAAGTTTGACCAGCGGAGCAAGGAGACGTCCACAGTATTCCTTGATGAAACAGGCTGCAATTCCATCCGGGCTCGAGTTAACCAGTGATGTCCAAAGGGGTAATTTCTAACGACTCTAGCAGCACATCATAGTCAACCAGTATTGAAACCTGAATGTTTTCCCAGATTTCCGTGTTGTAGACCGATCCAAAATAGCTTGAAAATAGATCGGTAACCTCCGAAGCATTAGTGGCTACCTTGTCAGCGTGAACCATACCCGACGGTATGACGTTTTCAGATTTGAGTTTATTTAAAAACGTCCAGAAGGACGTGGCATTACGGTTGATACTAGCCTCCGCACGTCAAACGAAGCACTGGAATAGACTCCTTGAACACCAAATACATTTAGCACGCATATGCTTGAATTTTATAAAGTCATCAAGCGAGTTTGTGCTTTTCCACCATCTATGTGCAATTTTCTTTTCACACACAAGAACCTTCATTTCACTGTTGTACCAAAGAGGAAAGCGACTATTCAATGTTACAGAGACAGATACATTAGTGCTGATGACGTCATTCAATACTGCATAAAATTTGCTAACGTTGATGTCAAGATCCTCGCTGGAAAGAGTGGCCTCCCAATTTACTTCAGACTGTATGTTGTTTATATGTGAGTAGTCACAATCCGTGAAATTAAATCCACGCCGACCAGCCCTGGAATAGGTAGTATGCGTACTGTTACACGAAATGTTCAACTTAATCCAGGCTGGAGGATGATGCTGGTCAACTGGGACAATAATTTCGCGGATGTCCACAATCCTAGAATTAACGAACGTGGTAAAAAGTAGATCCAACGTCTACCCCTTAATCGGATGTACAGGTAGGAGTTGGCAAGTATCGAGAAAACTACATGTGTCAAGAACACGTTGAGCACATTGTAACACAGACGGCGGAATGTAATTGAGCGGCTGAAAACTAAGTGGTGAGTTACGCCAAGAAATACCAGGGAGATTAAAATCGCCACAAATAATAAATTCATAAGTGGGAAATTGTAGTCTCACAGTTTCAAGGTTAGTGAAAAAGCTATTAAATGCAGCCTCGTTAGTTCCTGACCCAATGTAGGTAGCGGTAACTATGAAATTGGTGTTAAATGCGTTAACTTTTATAAATAACGATTCAGAGATTGAGTCGACATCCACGAGAGACGAATTGTAATTATCTGCCACAGCAACGAGAACTCCGCCACCTCTTGTAGTATCGTCTCCTGTAATGTTCCTGTCGCGGCGGTAGACAACAAATCCCTGAAGACCAAGCTCAGATGAAGTCGTGTGTAGTTTAAGCCATGTTTCAGTGAAAACGAGGATATCGGGGCAGGTAGCGAGATGAAAAGTATTCGATCCTAAGAAACTTAATTTATTATTTAACGAACGAGCGTTTTGGTAGTATATAAGATAAGACTACGGTGGGCTACATGAATTCGTTTCTTGAAACTGCCTCAGCTCCTTGGTCCGTGATAGTCGGAGTACCATTCACATATTTGATAGTTTTAAGGTCGATCGGATCCTCCGTATTTAATTTCATAACTTCAGCTCGCCGCTTCTTCAAATGTTCACGTTGGCTTGGCGTATTGTCCGCGAAGACAACAATATTGGGCGAAGAACCTTGATGACGTCATTATGTGAAGATAAACGAACCAAGAGCGGTGTGGAGCCGCCGACGACGGTTTGCCCAAGCGTCCCACCGAATTGACTACAATGTCGTCAGGGCATTTCCAAATAGCTGTTTAACAGAGCCCAGGTCAGATACAGTCCCGCCCTCCAATGACTCAGGGAGCTTATAAACTAGGACGTTGCACGCGCGGTCAAGCCTATCTTGCACTTCTTTGGCTACCGCATCAACATCCGCTATGCACTTTGACTGAGCACTTTCAACAGCCGACAGGCGTTCTTCAACCGCAATCACTTTAGATCTAAACTCCGTGACTTTGTTAAGCTTAGCATCGAACCAGATCGAATCGACTCGTCGTAATCTGCAGGAGAGTTTCGAGAGTAGGACCGACACACACACACACACACACACACACACACACGCACGCACGCACGCACACACACACACACGCACACACACACACACACACACACACACACACACACAAACAAACATATGTATAGCTGATTTTCTATCCAATCAAAATTAATGTTTTTGAACTGTGGCATATCGACGTTGATAATTTTAGCATTTTTTTGCATTTTTTGACGACTTTTATTAATTTATAACTCCTCAGAGAAGCAAATTTCACGATGGATATAAGCATCGTCTTTTTTTGTAAAAATTTCTCACTTTTTCAAATACTTTTAAAGTCACAAAGTATATATCGTCGCTCCCTAGAACGCTAGCAGATTTTAAATCCCCTCACGAAGACTAGCACATTTCGCGCTTTTCCTGCGAAGACCAGCACATTTCAGATTCCCTTGCGAAGACTAGCACATCTCGCGCCTTCCCGGCGAAGACTAGCGCATTTCTTGCTTATAATCTTATAAAATTTTTTAAAATCAAAGGACATATAAGAATATTTCCGTCAAACAAATTTGGATGTGTCTAATTAACATGTATATGTTGTTCCTATTGATTTTTTAAAACAAGATTCAAAGTGATAAGTTAAATTAATTAGTTTATTAAAATAACTATTATTTCACTATTCATTTTGAATATTACAATTATTAAATCAATGGGAGAATGAATATACATATTAATTAGACACAAGAAGACTCTTTTATACGCAAATATTCTTATATACCCTTTGATTTGCATAAATTATCTAAAATTCTATAGAACAGCAAAATGTGCTAGTCTTAGCGGGAGAATCTGAAATGTACTAGTCTGCGCGGGGAGTTTGAGATATGTTAGTCTTCGTCGAGAACGACGATATATTATGCTTTCACTTACATGTGTGGAAAGGAAACATGAAAATTTCAAAAATTAAAAGGTTCGCGTCGGTCTATCTGCATCTCAAAAACCATGAAGATACGTTTATGTTGTATAAAAGAGTTCGTCTAAATCGCTGTATGGGATACGATCATATGAAAATCTAAAAGTATATGGCTGATTCTCAGGATAAGTGCAAATTTCTTATCTTAATATAAATCTCTATTATAAATATCTTGCTTGTGTTTCTATCTACATTTTCATATATAGTAGAACTTAAAAAGAAATGTTTTTTTCTAATTAGGTCAACAATTATTAGTAACATAAAAAACATCTTGACTTACTTCAAGGGTCACAGCATGTGAGAAACGTAAATTCCATAACTGTCCCCATTAAATAATTCAACAATACTAATACCTTTTTTCATAAATAAAAAAAATAGTCGTTATTCAATAGTTATGGGCATAATTTGGGTGCTTATTGGGATGTTAAATCACTATCAATATTTTTTCTCATCAGTTTGAATACACACCTAACAACATTGGCCCCTAGATTTCTGAAAATTTATAAAGTTATCATATACATTGGATTTTTGCCCTTCTTACTGTTATTGAAAGTCCTAAAACTGTATACGTCAAATATAAACATTCCATTTGAAGTATACATAGTGTAGATAAAAGAAACTACAAGGATGGATAGGTGATACAAAGACCTTCGTGTTCATTAGATACTTATACATTTATCGAGCGTACACCGTGTATGAGTTGTCTCTGACGCAAATTATTTGAATTGAGACATTCAGGTCTTGAAATGTAAGAATATATATCGCCTTTCACGAGGTAAGTGGATTTTACATAAAGTATATAATTTCATTGATAAACTGTAAAAATTTAATTCTGTAAACATCGTGGAAAGTAATCTCCGTGGTATAATCTTATTTTTCTCGCTTGACCGAATAATTAACCAATTCGAATAAGTAAAATTAATTCCCAAACTATAAATAAAATGGTGATACAGTTTTTAACCAACTGCATTTATTATGTTATTGACAAAATAGTTAAATTTATGAATATAAATATAAATATATAACTTATTGTTCATATTATTTAGGAAACTTATACAAAAACATTTTTATTCGGTTTATAAAGATGCGGCCCACAACACGACTGAGTTCAAGAGAAGAAAATCACGACCATAAAGAAAGGCTGGTTAAAGTAAGAAAGAAAGAAAAGAATAAACGTGTAGCAGGAAGAAAGAATGACAAAAAAAGAAAAGCAACTGACAAAAAACGAGAAAAAACGCTAAAAAAGAAAAGAGAAGAAGAAAAATTAAGAAAATTGACAATTAGATCGGACACAAAACTACATGAAGAGTACAAAAGTAAAGAACGCGAAAGATGGAAGAAAAGGGTTTCAGAAGGCAGAATTAAGAGAGTAACTGATATGACAGAAAAAGAGAAACGAATCATCCGAAAAAACGTCGGATCGCAGTAAAATTACATAGGCAGCGGTTAAAAGATCAATTAAATGAAAACGTTTCCGAGAGTAAAATTTGTGATAATGTTTCAAGTAATAAAACTGTGAGTGAATTACTGAATAAGCGCACACTAGCAAATATAAAAAGTGGTAAAATGCGTGCTTCTCGTAACCGTGCCAAGTGCTAACGAGATAATGACGAATTAAGAAAGAAAAATGTTGACTTGCAGAGGAAATTTGACCGGCATAAAAAAAACATACAGACTCAAGAAAAAATCGAATACTCCGCTTTCTCCAAAATCGTCATTTAGAAAAATGATAAAAGCTAAAAATTTACAAAAAGATACTGAAAAAAAACTATTTTTTGGGCATTGTGTCGTGGAACAAATGAAAACTATACATGAAAAAAATTGTGATCGTATTAATAAACATTTTTTCAAAAGAGTGTTGTGTGGTTCGATTATTAAAAAATATAGAATGCTAAAAATTTCACGAAAAAATTTTGGACAAATGAGAAACATTAAATCTATTGAGACTAATAAATTCATTAATAATAAAATTATTAAAAATATTAATGCAAAGTTATTTTTGTGTCCAGGCAAAAAGGACACTATAACACGAACAAAAGTAAAAAAACAAAAAATGTATCTGAATAATAATGTTAAAGAATTGTATAAAAAATTCAGAGGTTTGTATCCTGCCTACCAGATCAGTTTTAGTACATTTTGCAAGATACGCACATTTTGGACAGTGAAAGCACAGGTATCTGAAAGAAATACTTGCTTGTGTATAAAACATGAAAATATGGCTTTAATTAACAGTGCTTTACATCGCAATAGTATAATAAATCACAATACTTCATCCAGATTACTATCGTCGATTACATGTGGCCGATGGACTGAAGACTGTCTTTTACGTACGTGTAAGTTTTCAATAATATTGATGAAGAAAATTCCTCTTATTATTATGTATGGATGACGATAAAAGAAAAAAGAATATCTGCAATAACTAAAAA
>JAWWEQ010038713.1:0-19203 GCA_035583055.1 Torymus tubicola
GTTCGTGCCCGATATCGTCGTGGTGCTGCTGGCGTAAAGATCCTTGAGGTAGCGGATTAGAAGAGGAGGGAGGCCAGTTGCTTCCGCTGCCTCCATCATGGCACTGTGTTCCACACTATCGAAGGTCTTCGTGAGATCTAACGTTGCCACGTAGGTGAACTTGAACGTTTGATACCAACTGCGTAGGAGGGCGTCGAGGAGCACGGTGTTGTCCCGGCAGCCATCCATCCCGGCTCGAAAGGCTCTCTTCTGATCGTCCATCTCAATCGTGGCGTCTATTCTTTGTGCTAGAATCTTGTGGAGATCTCTAGCGAGGACGGAGGAGATGGAGATAGGACTGAAGTCTCCTGACAGAGTGGCTTGAGATTTCTTGGGGATGAAGATGGTCTTAAATGCCGCCAGGTGCTTGGGCAGCCTTTCGCACCAGAATTATAAGATTGAAAATCCGAGTGATGATGTCCAGAGGGATGGCTCGAAACTGACGAGATGCAGACGATCAGGCCCCGGTGAGACGACCAGAGACGGTCGTGCTGCTCGGATATCATCCGGTTTGATTGGCCTCGCAATGGAGTCGTGGACGGAGCGCTGCGTGCACTCCGGTTTGCTGTAAGTTGGCCGCTGCGTGAAGACGGTAGTCCAATATGGCTCTATTACGGCTCTGATAGGTTGTTCTGCATCCTCGACGTCACCCAGAATATATTTGATGCATCGCATGCGGTTAGAGCGCCAGTGCCTTTGCGTAGCGGCATATTCTCAGCGCCTGGCCTTCCTTCGACTCAGCTGGTGTTGAACTGTTGGACGTGGTCGATGGTTGTGCGAGCAAGGTGAAAAGATGTCTCGCAGGTACAGAGATAGTCGCTCAAGGATGGCGTCCTTCGTGGAATTGGTAGCGTCGCATACGATGCCCTGGAGGCGCACTGCTTGGAAGCCGGTGGTGTTTATTCTCGGTAGATTCTGTAAGTATACAAGCAGAGGACTGGAGGACGGGGGGAAGAAGAACCCCCCCCCCCCCCGAGTGCCGGCGTCGGCCCCATTCCATGTCTCAGTGATGATGGGGTGGGGCTCCGCCTCCTGGAAGGTCCCGGTTGGAGAGTTGTTGGTCCAGGTTCTTGTATACCGGGAAACGTCGGTGCTGGCTGATGGCTGCCGTGGTTCGATGAGGGAACGCCTCCTGCAGAGCCTGGTTGATTGAGCGGACTCGTTGGGTAGTCAGCTCGGCTTCTCGACGAGCGAGAAGGGAGGATTCTTCGACCGTCCAACCAAATGTCCGCCTCCCTGCGATGATTCGTTGGTCGTTCCAGGCCGTGTGGGCACGTCGATGGTGTTGCCCTCTGCCGATGTTCGTTTGGAAGCTTCTTTCACACCCCGGCAATTCGCATGGGAAGATGGCGCTGTCCGAAGAAGATTGAATATTGGGAGGCTTGGTTTGTAGTGGTAGGGCCAGCTTAAGACGGCCGGAGGGGTTGGCAGCCCCTGAGGCTCATGTCACCGAGACTTCGATTCATGCCAGGCATGGGCGACCTCCTCCACTGGGGAGGAGAAGTCACGGTTTACTCTGGGTCGGAGCACCCCGGAGCTTGCTCGCCTTTTCTCTCCTTTTCCGCAACTTTAAAGGACCCCGAAAATTCGAAAATCACCACCTAAAAATGCGTGGATTGAAATTCTTATTCCCAGAGCTCTCCTCAGTCGAGGAAGAGTATTTAAACAGATTTTTGTATCGAGGAGAAGATAATTGATTGTTCACCAAAGATTATAATTTAATTACATTATTTCGTATGTGCAAACTTATATCTTTATCCAAGAAAATTACACTATCGGAAAAGTGTTTTATAATATTTTTCTATATACGAAAGCCAAACACTTTTAGTAGTTGTATTTTTCCAGTGGTTCTTTTAGGAATTTTTATATATATATGTATATGTATATATTAATTATAATAATTATATAAATTATAAATACATAATAATAATAATAAAATTTATTTTAATTATAAAAAAAAGAAAGGGTGAAAGTGATAGAAGTAGTATGCGCTTAGTAATAAATAATTGAGTAACGAACGATTAATATGAATTAAATAATAAATAATTGGTGTTACGGATAATAAGACGCAATTAATAAAAAAAGGTTAATTTACATCTGCGAGTCTATTATTTATGGTGTTTCGATCGAAACATATATAAATGGAAAATTCTCTATAAACATTATCACACAACGCGCTACCGCCGAGAAGTTGAAACCCGTACGACCAACTCCTAACGGTATAGCTATACGCGCGCGGACCTCGTGCACTGACGACGCGTCAAATCCGACCACGCGCGGAGATACCGAAACCCGAATCTACTACCTCCAGAGGTTTATATGCGAGAGCGCGGCTTTCCCGGTCGCGTTGAATTTAAGCCGAATCATTTAATCGCGACACCATGACACAATACGCGGGGTTACTAGTTGATGAACTTAATTGAACATGAAATATAGATTGCCTCTTTTTTTGATTCTTAAATCTCGTGAGTCCTTTCTACATCTTCAATTTATTTAGAAGTTAAGAGTATTAGATTTTCATTTATAAATATGGATATTTATATAAACATATTCATAAAGAGTAAATGCCGAGTAAATGCATAAAATAATGATAGTCCATTTTTTTTTGAAGATACAGTAACCCTATCAAGTATAATGATATATTTACAGTTTTAAGTATTCAAGTAAACCTTGGTGACACCATGTATTTAAGATGTGCAAGCAAGGTTTACTTATTGTAAATCATGATAAAACTATTGTTTGTAAGAATACATCTTTCATACAGCAAACATTCAAATTTACCTTATATTTATCAAGAATAACATTTTTGAAATAATTATATGGGTTATTTATTTTGTCTTGCCCCCGCATAAAAATTTAATTTAAAATTTTACTGAAATTCGATAGTTCAAGAGAAATTTAATTTTCAGTTTATGATAATTGAATATCTTTTAACTTTAATTATTTTAAACGCTTTCATCTACGACATTATTTTAATTAAAGATAACTAATTTGTTCGCAATTTTTATATTCTAAACTGAGATAAATTTAATTAATGGTATTGTTACAACTTCATATATTATTCCAATGAATACGCAAAAACATAACTGTTCAAGCATAAAAATAAATATTTTACGAATTTTACTCATAAATTAACATAAAAAAAATAAATCCTCCTTAACATATAAGAACCGTTTTATGAATCTATTTTTGGGTTTTCCGCGTAATATTATAGATAAAGAAATTTACTATTTATTGTGTATCTAGTGTAAAGAACGCCCGTTTGCTGCGCATAATATATAGATATATTATATATATTTCTTTGATCTCGTTCGTTTCTCCGTAAACCAAATGAAGAAAAGAAATCCAACTACTCGTGATTGAATTAAAAATTGGTTTTATTAGGTCCTGGTCCTTTTTACAAAAATGGTTTTAACGATGTCGGCCGCTGTTTACAATATATCGGGTACTTGGATCTCGCACTTAACAACAGTATATATGTATCTATATGTCGTCGGCTGAGGGGAATAAGGTACTATCTCGTCGAAGCACTGAAAAAGGTGCTACCTCACCGAAGCGTTCAAAAAGGTGTTATCTCGCCGAAGAGTTCGAAAAGGTGCTATCCCGTCGAGATTTCGAGAAAATTCAAGTTGGCACCTTTACAGAAACTTATAAAAATTTAAAATTAAGGGTATATTCATTAATTTAACTCCAAGAACTAACGTTAAACGGATAAATTTATTATAATACTGATTTTTGTAGGTATATACATGACATTTGATTGCGTTTCTCGAGTGACATAAGACATATGTCACTATAAATATATTCAACTTCCACCTATACAGAGTATTTATAAAATTTATTAAATATCTTTATACGTTTCTGCAACAGTGCCATCTTAAATTTTCTCGAAAAAAAAATACTTCCGAGATAGCACCTTTTCGAAATATCGGCGAGATAGCACCTTTTCCAATGCTTCGGCGAGATAGCACCTTTTTGAACGCTTCGACGAGGTAGCACCTTGTTCAGCGCTTCGGCGAGATAGCACCTTATTTCCCTCAGCCGACGATATATTGTAACGGGGTAGGATTCTCTATCCGTAATTTACTCTTACTACGCACTTGCTAAGGGTTCTACGTCGAAGAAACCCTGCTGCCCGGCAGTTGGCAGTAGCACAATGGACGAACATTTGCCTTAAGCTTTCATTGTAGAAAGCTTAGACTTCTTTCTACTCGAGCGCCCCTTGCTCGATGGCACTGCTGCCAACTGCGGTACGAGAACGATCAGCTGCTGGCTCTACCTAGTCTTACCTGTAGCAACCGGTTCTCCCGTACAATACCACGTGTTTACAAACAACGGCTATCCTTCTCTCTTATCTTCCCGTTACCGTTGGTCCTCCAAGAGTCGATGTCCTCGGCTAACTGCAGCTGAAAAGGGTAGAGTACGGTATTCGGGAAACATGCTCGGGTCGGGCACTCTAAATGAAAACGCGTGACTGGAGATGTAAGATAAAAACAAGAATTTACTTTATTCAAAGTTTGGAATCAATTAGTAAAGCAAATAATAACGCGTAGGCTGAGGCTTTTACGGGAGCCGGCGCGAACCGCCGGCTCTATTGCCTTGCTAAAACTACGCAACAACACGGCTCGTTAAGTCAGATTACCTTACCGCAAGGTAAACGTGCACGCAACAATATAATCAATCACAACAACTACTTAGACAGAGTGAATCCTTGCTGTCCCCGCTCGCAGTTGACGTTGCCGCGTCTAACTCTCTCTATCTCTCTCGTGGTTGGTGGCGGCCCTGTGGCGGTCACTCTTCTAGCGGTGGAGGCGCGTCATGGCTGTATATCTATCCGCACACACGTTACTTGCGTTTCTGTCTCCACGCAACGGTGACGGTGCTCACTTCTTACATGTTACTCTACTAGACAACATGGCCTCCATCTTCTTCTCCGATCGACTTGATCGCGCCCCGCGTGGCGCGGTATCGGTCACGATACGTACAAGCGCACGAGATTCGAATCGCGCTACGCTGTATAAGTAATTATTCGCACTTTATATCAGCGCCCGTCACAATATTATATATATATTTATCACAAATAATTACACAAAATAGTTCCGAAACTGCACTGATTACAAAATAGAATTCGCTATTTTTATCCATGATTCCAAGATGGGCTTACAAATAATCGCTTATTCAATTATATAAATAGAAATGGGTAAAATATTTACTTAAAAATAAGTATTTGGAAGAAGCAGAAATGAAATATAATATAACATGCCAAAATATTTTCCGAAATAAAATATAAGGGTTGCTATCCCACGGGATCAAGAAACCATAGGTAATTTAACCATAGGTAAATAAAACATTAAACTGTTCAAAATTCCTAAAGGTACAATTGGAAAAATACAACCACTGGATGTGTTTGACTTTCGTATATGGAAAAATTTTATAAGACACTTTTCCGATAGTGTAATTTTGTTGCATAAAGATATAAGTTTGCACATACGAAATAATGTAATTGAATTACAATCTTTGGTGCACAATCAATTATCTCCTCCTCGATACGTAAACCTGTTTAAATACTCTTGGTATAAAAGCGGCTATATCGATAATAAACCAAATGAATTTATAAATCCGGTGGACTTTAGTTTTGGTGAATCCCAAGCTCATTGCTAATATTATATAGAAAAATTGTTCAAAAAATAAAGTTTTGCTGATATAAAAACTAAAGGTTGCCACCCCTGTGGACCAAACTGCACTTGCTAGTTTCGTCATTCAAAGAGAAGTTTTTTGCATTTTGTTTCATTTCAAAACATTAATTAGAACTTAAGATATCTAAAAAAACCGCTTTCGGGGTTAAACTTTAGGGGCAGTTTTCACCCCTTTAAAATGATATTGGGCCGATAAAAAAATACGTGTCTCTTATTTGTTGATCCTCTACAACATATCAAAAACTCAGGAAAATCGGAAGCGGACACCTCGATAGGTTTCCTTGTGAGGTTTCTTTTTAAGACTCTAGGAAAGCTCGTGCATGATCAACTCCTAGAGTTCATTACTTGTAGAGGTATTCTTGATCCTCTTCAGACCGACTGTGGCAAGCATTACTCGACATTTACGGTACTACTCAACGATATTTTATTTTATTGTATATTGTTTGTTCTCAAATGTCTATTCTTGTTTTTATTTTCTTTATATTTTATATCTAGACCAGGGTAAATAATATTAGAAGCAAAAAAAAAATTAGTAACAACCTGAAAACTGCTGGGAAAGGGAATAAAATATTATGCTTATGACAGGAAAAAAAATTTAAGTTCATCCAAGGTGCGGGGAATGAAGTGGGGTGAGCTTTTAATGGTGGAAAGTGGTTTCTCACGATTTCCAGTGAAACTAGACATCCTATCGAAAAAAGTTGAATCTAAAAGTTATAGTTAATAAAAAATCTACAAATTTTATTCTGACCATTTTTCACATAACCTAAAATTTTCCGAGAAAAATCGGGAAAACTGGTTTTTTTGTTTTTATTTTGTTCTCCCACAAAAATTATTTGATTTTTACAAAATTTGGTGGAAACTTACCTTTTTGGATCCTAAAGCAGCTGGAAAAATTTTGTATCAAAATATTTATTTTTACTCGTTATATTGATTGGAAACGAAAATAAAGGCCTTGCTTCACCCAAAAATGTTAGTATTCAGAAAACAGTGTTTTCAAAAATACAAGTGGTCTTTTTTTGTTGGTATGCCTACTTTCAGATGGTGTAAAGAAATGAATGTTACTACTGAATAATTTTTCAAAAATACGGAAAAGTGAAAATACTTGATAAAAAATGATTCTTTTAATTTTGTTAAAAATTTTCACTTATTTATTACAATTTATAGTCAGAAACCTTGAAAAATGTAAAATTTAATTCCACATTAGTAGTAAATAAAGTAATTGCAAAATGTTGAAATATTGGTATTGCGAGAAACATGTAAAAATAATATCTCTAAAATAACTTTAAAAAAAAATTGTAAAAATATTGGCGAGTATAAGCATATCGGTTTCTCTCTCTCTCTCTCTCTCTCTCTCTCCCACTCTCCCACTCTCTTTTATTTTTAAACGTATATTAAAAACAAGAAAGTTATGGAATCAATCAACAATTAGTCGAGTATTTGTGTGTGCAATAAAGGAAAATTAGGAAAAAATGTATTTCACTTACCGGATGCAATAAAGGTAAATTAGGAAAAAAATGTATTTCCCTTGAAAATTGAAAATATTGTTTTAAACAAATATCGTTACGAAATTTTTAAGGATTCCATAAATATAATAAAACAAATTATGAATTTTATTAGTGAAAATTACTAAAAAAAAATTGAATAAACAAAAAAATATTTCATTTAAACAAATATCGTTACGAGATTTTTAAGAATTCCATAAATATAATAAAACAAATTATGAACTTTATTAGTGAAAATTACTAAAAAAAAATTGAATAAACATTCTGATTATTCATCTAAAAACGACAAAACAACGCGCCGGGCAAGTATGCGTATTTGATTGATTTTTATTATCATCATATACACATACACACAAATACTCGACCATTTGTTGATTGATTCCATAAATTTCTTGTCTTTAATATACGTTTAAAAATAAAAAAAGAGAGAAAGAGAGAGAGATAAACATTTCTACGGAAAGTCTCATGATAGATCATTGCCAATATTCGATATTCTGCTTCTCGAATTTCCCTAATTAATAATGGACAATTTTTTTTCTGATTTTTTTTTAGCGCAGAATGTAAGTAACGTCTTTTATAAAGTGTTTCATAGATGAAAACAAAAAATAAATCTCGATACAAGATTCAGGTGTAAGCAAGCAAATGCCCTTCTTCAATTTAGGAATTTCAGCAAGTGATATCATGAGTGAGACTACGCTTCTTTTAGAAAAGATAATCAAATAGGACCTAACAACCGAACTATAGACAACTAGAACGACCAAACAGGCAGTCTGCAAGATTATCTTTTGATTGTAGGTGTTTCTATTCGACTTCATTTCCTAACTTTTGAATGTCTGCCACTCTAATTGATTGGAAAATTCTCAATAAATGAGGAGCTTTTAAAAGTAAACAAAATTCACTGCTTGAATTTGACCATAAAGTTCTTTTATTTACGGGAAAAATCAATTGAACTTTGGTGTTTACATACAACTGTTTAAGAATAGAAGCCGCGTATAGTTTTAACCGAGGAATGGTGATGCCACTTAACGGTGTATTATCGCCGGCTAGAACGAAGCTGGGTGCAAAAGAAAACCTATCTACTCTAGCTGTCGTAAGCGCTGTAGCGTGAGCGAGTTCGAATACAACACGCGACTCCCGACGACGACGCACACGCACACACGCACACGCACACACACACACACGCGCGAAGCAAACCCGGAGGAATAAAACTGGGAAGGACAAACATTAGCCAGATAGCTTGCTGCTGCTGAGGCTCTCTCTCATTCTGCCCGCTCTCTCACTTCTTTTTCACTTTCGTCAGTGCTGCGAGGAGGCGACGGAGATGCTCTCGCGAGACTCTCATGTTCAGCGCACGCCTTTCTTGCTCAAGCTGGTGCTTATCGGCAAGCCAAGCTAGCACTGTCGTACAGTGCGCGCTCTCTCTCTCTCTCTTCTCCCTCTCTCCCGCCGAAGGCAGCGAGCCATTCTACTGATACCATGCTGCTATCGATAGAGCGAAATGTCCGATTCTTCGTAAGAAAATTGAACAAAAAATTTCAATAACCGATTATGGGGGACTCTAACCTCAGTTAATATCTAAAAGTCCTACACTTAAACGCTCAATCTCTCGGTCCGTATCTTACCGACGTATAGTCAATTATTTTAGAAAAGAACATCTATTTAGCAGCCATAAGCGAATCCTGGCTGAAACCTACTTCCAATGCGCGCGGACCGAATCGGATTTGTCAGAGGCGGCGTAGCTCTATATGTATGCGACTCTATAAAAGCATGCATCATCGCACGCTCGCCCGAAGATATACCCGCAGGCCGGAATTCCTACTTGTAGAGCTCCATATAGTCTCGGCAACGATCGTATGTGTAGTCGTATGCAGCCCTCTGAAAGCTGATTTTTGGTCTGATATCGAGGAGGCTTTATTTAATAACTACGTTACCCAAGATTTCTTGCTACTGTTTAGGGACTTCACCATCAACTGGGCATAACCCACAACGCCGCATAAAATTCTATAAGACTCTCTTCGCACCTGCGGCTCCGTACCTCTGCCTTTTCAGCCAACATTCCATCGGGATCCAACTCACACGACCATCCATTATATCTGCATCAGCGACATGTCTAAAGTAACACACTTTTGAAAGAGTAGCCTCCTGACCATTTCTGAGCACGACGTGCTGTTCACCACGCTTGCCTTTCCCATAAAGCTGGTCCCCTCTCGATTCATCACCTACCGCTCCTTCAAGCACTTCTACAGAGACGAGTTCGAAGCTGACCTTCAAATAACAAACTGGGGCCAGATCATCGAAACCGACGACGTTGATTCGAAAGTAGGGATCTTCACGCTCTTTTCGTGCTAAGAAACGTCCGTCCCCTTGGATGACCGCTGCCCTCAAGTCTGCGATAGGTGCACGGAATAGAACTCGGAATCGATTTAAGCGGTCGGACTACCAGGCTGACCGTGAAGAATATAAGCGCCCGAGGATCATAACGAAAACGAGGATCCGAAATTCCATCGCCGGAAGGAAATCGGGAAAATCGCCGATGAGTTGGGGCTCAAATCTAAACATCGTGACACTGCAGATCTAATTATTTCAGTCAACGGACTAAATAAACATTTCATCGGGTACGACAACCCTGCTCTGCTACAGGACCGCCGCATGTACGCAAGAATTTCACCAGAATCGCACTTCTACTTTCGGTACATCACCGACTGCACAGGTGCCATGATTACTTACCTCGTGAATGCAAGATGATGTTGGTTAAATCGTTGATTTTTCCACACATTGCACCTTTCAAGGAGCTGATGATCAAGCACACACAAGATTATACCATACATAGCACGGCGGGACTTCCTCTGCCTCTGTCTGCTGGCATCCATTCTCAACTACCAACAGCCGAAATACATTGCGTCCAGATTCGTCTTCCTGAGAACAGGCGAGGCAGGCTCGAAACGTCGATCCACAGTCAACCTTCACATACCTGGAACGTCATCAGCTTGCTACCAGTTCTCGTTCGTCGTCAGATCCGCAAGATTATGAAATAACACTCCCAGCATGGTTCGCTCGTCCATGCTTTCGAAAATTATTACAGCAGGAAATTCTGCGCTCCTTAGCCGATGGAAACTAGCTGTTTAGCGTTTAGCATTTAAGTTTAGTATTGAAGATTATTAGCGCTCTTATCACTATGTAACTTCTGTTTCTCTGTACTACTAGGTTAACTTTTTCTTTTAAGTATGCTCTTTTCGTTTTTATCTTTGCAACGACATTAATTTTTAACTTTTAACTATTTATTTACTTATTTTTAATTTTAATTTTAATTTTAATTTTAACTTTATTTTATCTTAATAATTACACGTTAATGAAAGGGCAGGTCTCGCAGCACCTTCCCGCTAATACGCTTTTTACAACTTGATCATACTATGTACATGGCCTTGGCTAAAAGGATCACTGAGTCCTAAGTCTTAATAAATTCTATTCTATTATATTCCTTTTTCCTTCGACGTCGGATGCTGTTCGGCTGGCGCATGGGACGGAGACCGCGTGCCTCTCATGGACAGCTGATCCGCGTTCGTTCTAGCTCCAGCTACTGCGACGTCTTTGTCTGGCTGCAGCTATGAACCTTGTAAGGGAAGGGAAGGGACGGGCGCACGCATGTGTGTACGTGCAATTTTGCACATCGAGGTGGCGCTCGATAATGTTACCGCACATTCACGCTTACATGTGTATTTTTATGTGACATGCAAATTGCCATGTTACATGCTTTGAAATTTAATTGTTTACGTTCCGTTCATATATGCATTCTCCAAGTCAAGCGACGGTCCAGGTACATTCTCAGATATTTAACTTCGTTGTTTTGAGGTATATTGTTATCATTTACCGATACTGGAGGACTCGTTCTTTTACGTAGTCTAAACGTAACATGGGTAGATTTTGTTTCGTTTACCTTTATTCTCCATTGTTTCAACCAAATGCTAATTTAATCTAGATGTTTTTTTAGTTTTTCTGAGGCTATGTCTAAAAAAAAGATTGAAAGAAAATTTCCACCTAATACAAAAAAAAATAAAGAAATGTATATTGCGAAATAAAAACTCAATTTATCTTCATAACTATCATGTCTTTTCATGCAGGATGGATGTTGAGATATCTTGGTATGGGAACGACAGCGGTGATGATCACACATCGGTTAGCGCCATCGACTTAATTGCAGCTTGCACTTCATTTTTTATTTGTAATTGATTTAATTGTATAGGGTTATTTGGGTAAGAGCAAAACTCATTTAAATTTTCGCGGCTTCGCGCGTGAGGTAGAACGCCGCAAGTGACCGCGTGGCGCCAGCAGTCCTCAGCCCCTCACAAAGAATAGCTATAACATGAGGCTGATTAGTGCTGTAATAGGTTACTCATGTATAATACATGTATTATTATGCACTTGTAGTTCAAGTTATTTCGAACCCACCCACAGCACGTACTTACTCAATTTAATTTACGGTATTCTCAAACATTTGGTCCTTCGAGCCGGATATGAACATACTGTGTGTACAATCTTGCAATATGGGCTTACTCATTGTCAACTATGTATAGATAACTCATCATGGCAGACACCAACAAAGTGAATCCACTCAACAAGACAGTGGGCGTCGCACTCAATGAGGACAACTCAACGACAGGCTCTGGTGCAGATGACAGCGGTGGCATCGACCAGGCGAATCTGAAGCTTCATGTTCCTGGCATCAGTGGTTCCATGAAGGCGGTTACTCTCACAGATAAGAAAATTCGATCACGGTCTACCTCACCAGTGGCTATGCCAACAGTGGTATATGTCAAAATCACGCCTCAAATTACACGGCTGGAGCACACGTTGGCGCTTAAATCAGTCATCAAGGAGCACTCATTCAACGCTCACTCCACAGCGGCACTAGTCGATCACAACTACTTCAAACTCAATGTATTTCAACAGAAGAGCCAATGCTACATAAAGGTGATGATTGATTTATGCATTCTCGAACAAGACTGGCGTAAGAAGGCAGGAGTAACATCACCCGGTAAAACTCAAGGACAAGCTCTTAGCAAACTTCCAGAAATTAAACTACCAACATTAACCGTTCTTGTACTCAATGGCCTGCATTTAAAGAATTATTCACGGTTTAATTATGCAGAGGCCTGGTCTCACTGATGTGAAGAAACTTTATTATCTAAGAAGCTCACTCACCGGATTGCCACTCGACTTGATTTCGGGTTTCACGTTGTCCAGTGAGTCACTCACACCATCATGGATTGTGCTCACCAACAGATTTGAAAACAAGAGGAAGATTTGAAACTCTCGTATGAACTCCTGGACAAACTCAGCGACCTTGCACCAGCTCAAGCAAAATCACCGGCTACATTCAGTGCTTTGGTTACGGAATTCTCAAAGCTGAAAAAGGCTATTGATGTTATCGTGTCAGCTGAAGAAGTCCATGACTGGACAATGACTTACAAGCTGAGCAAATTATTGGACCACTCAACCAGGAAAGCTTGGGAGACTTCATTGGACAACTCCACTGCATTTCTAACGTTCGAACAGATGGAGGCATTCCTCATAAATGCATGCAGTGAAGGCATTGGAGATGGCGACTGCAATTGGTGCTTCATCTGTACCTCGGCAATAACATAAAGTCAGCGCCAAGCCAAGGTACATTGTACTAGCCCAGCGCCCCCTGGCACCAATATTACGCAACATCAGATGGTCACTCACTCGGCGAAGATATCCCAGCATCCGTGTTCATACTGTAGTGAATCTCACTTTATTAGCAGCACATCGACATTTCGTAACGGAAAAGCCCTTGTGCTTTAAATGTCTCGGCCTACATGCAGCAAAGAACTGTCAATCTCAACATCGGTGCAAAAACTGCAACGAAAAACACCACACGATGATTCATGTCCCCAACACACCGGCTCCCAACTTTCAACTGCTTCCACATTCGTCAGTATTAAAGAAATAGGAAAACGGCGCAATCATCAAGAATCACGGTAAAACTCAACGGCAATTCTCATCATCCAATTACTCAACACTATTAGCTACTGCATTGACTTGGTACAACTCACCGGTGACATCTCATCAATTCAGAATATTGGTAGACTCATGCGCAGAAATTTCTCCCATTTCCCACGATATAGTCGACAGATTCAACATACCACGGCAACACTCATCACTGTCAATTATTGGAGTGGGAGGAGAAAAGGCTACTCATACTCTAGGAAAGGTTCAAATACAACTTCGAGCCATCCAGCGTAACATGACGATTAGAATCACAGCTCACATTGTTCGCCAAGTAGCATCTATTTTACCATCGGAACAATGTAATCAACATACCTGGAAACATACTGAAAGATTAAATTTGTCAGATCCTCCATTTTGGAAACCTCAACTAATAGATGTGCTCATCGGTGCTGACCATTATGGACAACTCATCAATCCTAACCTCATCAAGGGTGATGCAATGGAACCCATTGCTCATTTATTCGTTTTTGGCTGGCTACTCATTGGACCTTTCTCATCAACAACTCAATAAAAAACAGTACATCACGTTCAGGTGAAACTCAATACTGAAGAACTACAAGAATTGCTCACACGTTTCTGGATATAAGAAGAACCATCTTCAACACCAATAACAAAGCTCACTAAGGAAGAAGCGTGGTGTGAACAATATTTTGTAGAAACCCACTCCAGAGATAATCAAGGAAAATATCAAGTTAGTTTGCCTCTCACTACGTCAGCTGATGTATTGGGTGACTCATTTGGAAAGGTTCAAGCGTGCCTGAAAAGAATACTTAACAAATGTACTCAAGATGCCATCTACAAGGAAAGGTATTATGCATTTATGCAAGAATACTATAATTTAAGCCACATGGTACGAATCCCTCAGCAGGACTTATCCACCAAAGCATCATATTACCTTCCTCATCATGGAGTTTTGAAGGAAGAGAGCCTTACTACTAAATTACGAATAGTATTCAACGGATCGACTCTCACCAACAACGGAACTTCTCTCAACGACATGATGCGTCCTGGACCTAACCTCTCACCTAACATTGTAGATGTGCTTGTTGAGGTGTGGGTAAGGTGTGGTAATAAAGGAGAGACACCCAATTAATATAAAAGAAAAAGAGACTTTATTTAAACTTATAACTACAGCGCTTCATTGTGCCACGCACGAGGTGCTTATCATTCGACGTACAGCGGTAGATGAGAGAGAGAGAGAGAGAGAGAGAAATAGAGAGAGGGAGAGAGAGAGAGAGACGCGTCGATCGCTGCCGCTCGACATACCTTCTTACTCACCGACACACTAGGGAGGGGAGTCTTACATGTGTGCACACGTGTGTCGCGCGCTGTCTGTATCGCAGTGGAACTTGAACTCTCTGAGATTCCCTTCGCACGGAACCTCAACGCGGTCTCAAGTTCTCACAGCGGAACATGAACTCTTTCAGGTTCCCTTCACATGGAACATCAACACTGTACAAAATAATATGTATATTCTCAACAGTGATGATTTGGATTCGGACTGAACTATATGTCTTCTCAACTGACATTACCAAAATGTATCGTCAGATCAAGGTTCATCCTCACGACTGGAATTTGCAACGCATTTTATGGATAGACGACAAGGGACAACTCACTCATTTCCATTTGACCACCGTCACGTATGGAACACGGGCAACTCCGTATCTTGCTATACGCACTCTTTTCAATTCATAAAGGATGAAGGATACAATTATCCATTGGCAAAGGACTCAATACTCTATGCAAGATATGTAGATGATATTTTTGATGGAGCTGTCTCTGAAGAAATACTTGTGCAAAAGGCCAAGCAGTTAAAGGATTTGTGGAGGGCGGGTGGCATTCCAGAAGCCAAGTGGAACTCAAATTCAACCATGCTTCTCAATCAATTTGTAAAAGAGCCTACAGCTCATAATGCTGTTCCTCTTGATGATTGCGCTACAAAAATTCTCGGATTACAATGGCTCACATACTCAGATCAATTTATATTTCGGTTAACATTGCCACTCTCTCAAAAGGTTATCTCAAAAAGAACAATAGTCTCTCAAATTGCACAACTCTTAGGCATGCAATCCCTTAGGCATCATCTCACCTGTGGTAGTTAAATAAAAAATCCTCCTACAGAAATTGTGGCTTCAGAAAATCTCATTGGACGAACAAGTGCGAAACTCAATTGCGAAGAAATGGCTGCAAACCCGAGAAGATCTCTTCAAGTTGGATCAAATTCCAATGCCAAGGTGGCTTTGAATTTTGCCAAACTCAACGGTGGAACTTCACGGTTTCTCGGATGCTTCGCAACACGCAATGGCCGCAGTTATTTACATTAAGACTACATCACTCACAAACGGATCCATCGTCTCATTTTTATTGTCAAAAACAAAGGTGACACCATTCAAACGGCAATCGATTCCTCATTTGGAACTAGGAGCGGCAGTGTTACTCACTAAATTGGTAAAACATGTTCTTGATCACCCAAAGCTGTCATTTTCAAATGTCTACCTTTAGACTGAAGCAAAGGTAGCTCTCGCATGCATTCGCTCACATCCCTCACGCTGGAAGGACTTTCTCGGAAACCGGGTCGCACTCATCCAGGAGTTGGTTCCAACATCAAAATGGAGACATGTCCGTGGTGTGGAAAATTCAGCTGACTCAACTTCAAGTTCACCACCTGTGGTCGCATGGACCTTCATGGCTACTCAACAACGATTCGAAATGGCCATCTCAACTCACTTCCATCGAAGAACATGACCTTCCAGAAGGGAGAAAAACGGTCATACTCAACGCAGCCATCGCACATCAAGAAAATCCATGGGATCTCATCAACAAATACTCTTCGTTAATGCGTTTACTCCGGATCACAGCATGGTTAATGCTGGCCTCGGATAAATTCAAGAAACGGAACAAAACTCAGCAGTAGATGAGAATCACCACCGATTTACTCACCAAGGAAAAGCTCTTCTGGATCAAAGAAACAGAGCGAGTTGATCTCCATTCAGAACTCAAAATGCTGAAAAATTCTCAAGTCCCACGTAATCATATACTTCATCAGCTGACTGCATTTATAGACTCAACAGGAATCATACGAGTAGAAGATAGATTAGACAAAACTCAAGGAACTCATGACTCCAGGCATCCAGCAATATTACCGAGATGCAGTCAACTCACAACACTGATCATAAGGAATTCTCACCTGGAAACACTTCATGGTAGTGCTCAACTCACTCTCGCACACATACGGCAGAAAATTTGGATCATTGGCGGCAGAGCTCCGGTCAAATCGGACATTCTGAAATGTGTGATTTGTGCTAGGCTTCGGGCTCAACGAGCTCAACAACTCATGGGTCAACTATCCCTGGCCAGGGTTCCCCCATGGGTCAACTATCCCATCACCTCCTCATCACACACACAGGAATTGATTACGCAGGACCACTCAATATCAAATCGTGGAAGGGGTGTGGATCCAAAACATACAAGTGCTGGATTTACATTTCTGTGTGCTTCTCAACATCAGCTGTTCACTTAGAATTGGTCAGTGACTACTTATCGGCGGTTCATCTCAAGGAGAGGAATACCTTCACATCACTGCTCAGACTGTGGAACGAACTTCATTGGAGCAAACAAGAAAACTTTTTTCTCAAGCAACTCAACAGGACTCAACATTGTACAACTCATTAACCAATACTGAAACTCAATGGATATTCAATCCACCAGCCGCTCCACACCTGGGAGGCAAATGGGAAGCTGTGATAA
Source organism: Torymus tubicola (assembly GCA_035583055.1). Taxonomy (NCBI): domain Eukaryota; kingdom Metazoa; phylum Arthropoda; class Insecta; order Hymenoptera; family Torymidae; genus Torymus; species Torymus tubicola. The sequence goes on from JAWWEQ010038713.1 coordinate 17,015, forward strand.
GATCGATAAAATTTCATTTACGCAGAACCATTGGGGACACGCTACTCACTTTCGAAGCTTCAACTACTCACTAAGGATCCAGAAGATTTAAACGCACTCATACCAGCTCACTTTCTTATCGGAAATCAACTCAATTCAGTACCGGAACCCAGTTTACTCAACTTGGATGAATCACGGTTAGCCAACTGGCAATGACTGTGCGCCGAAAACGAGCGCGCCCATGTGTGCACGGCAGCCATCTTGTGCACGCCAGCGCCCACATCCCACAGCTACGACGACGGCGACGGCGACAACACCAGCCGCGCACAAGTGTCAGCGGCCGCATGCACGAGCACACACATACCCGATGACGCGCACTTACACACACCCGAGCACGACACTACGCGAACGCGGCGATAACTTGCGGGACTGGCGGCCGGGCGGAAACTAACTGCGCGGCGAGAATGAGTACGAGAGTGAGAGAGATGCTAGCATAGCGCAGCGGCGCTGGAGTGAGAAAGAGAGAGAGAGAATGAAAGAGCACGACAAGCAGCCTGCGCGCTGCCGTGTGCTACCAATGGTGCGAATAAGTACAAGAGACTATGATAGCGCAGCGGCGCTGGAGCGAGAAAGACAAGCGATAGTACGACGAGCACGAACATGAGAGAGAGAGAGAGAGAACGTGATAGCGCAGCGGCGTTAGAGGGAGAGAGACAGCATGACCAGCAGTATGCATACTGCTATATGCTATATATTGTGCAAATGTAAGAGTGAGAGAGACGGCGTTATAGCGCAGCGGCGCTAGAGTAAGAGAAAAAACATTAATCAGACGCAGTATTCAATAAATATTCTTTTATTTTATCTCTGAAACACGGGCGGGTGTGTAATTGGCGCAGTGCGTGGGGTAACGCGTTCCATAAGTAGGTTAGGTTAGGTTAGTTTAGGTTAGAGAGAGAGAGAGACTACCTATAGCACGATCATCGCGACCTGGCGCCCCTAAATAAATGCGGTTGCGATCACCCAATCGGTGCTCTAGTTGAAGTGAGTCAGCGGGTCATTACTAAATTTAGCGAACGCGAATCATTGCCTTCAGGGCGAGCTTGTGGTGCGGTTTTAGAGGGGGTAGTAAAATTACCACGTCACAGAGGTTACCTCCAAGCAAGTGGCCTCCCGCAAGCCAACTCAACCCTGGATCAGACAACCTCACTCGGATGATGGCAATCAAGACAACCACAACTCAACTGACACGGCCCATCACCAAACTCACTGTTTTACCTATACTATCTGGAAAATCTGATCAACCTGGCGGTTGATGGCGAGCACAATGCTTGGATAAGAGCAAAACTCATTTAAACTTTTGCGGTTTTGCGCGTGAGGTAGAACGCAACAAGTGACGACGTGGCGGCAGCACTCCTCAGCCCCTCGCACGAAACAGCTATAACGCGAGGCTGATTAGTCCTGTAATAGGTTACTCACTGTCTCTCTCACTCCCATTTATGCAAATGAGAGTGAGTTTGACTAATTCAGTACATTGACCATGAAGAAGCAACTCAACACTCGTATGATGTAACATTCACACCAAACAGAACTCAAACCAACCGTACTGTAATTAACACAATCAACATTGATATAATTTAATTGTAATTTTATAATGTAAACTTTGCGCGATGTACAATATATGAATTATTATGTACTTAAAGTTTAAGTTATTTCAAACCCACCCACAGCATGTACTTACGCAATTTAATTTACGGTATTCTCAAACAAGAATATTGTGCTATTATTTTTTGTCATCAGGTAGATTTCTGTGTATGCGTGACATTTTCTGAGATATAAAAAAATTAAAACCTCAGGAAGCACCATTAATTAATCTTAGTCACTTTACCATAGGCAGTTTGACAACATAGTTTTGAAATTAATAAGTTTTATTTTTATTTTATACTATTTAATTTCATTTTAAAATGTTATGCTGGTTAATTGTAATGATTTTGAAATGATTAATAATCCCAATGACCTATTTGACTTTGATTTGAGTCGGAATATACTGGTTACTGTACGCTACTTTAGTCTTTCTGGAATATGATTTATTGCAGTAGCAAAAAAACAGAAGAAGAGGAAGACATTCTCTCTCTCTCTCTCTCTCTCCCTCTCTCTCTCTCTCTCTCTCTCTCACTCTCTCTCTCTCTCTCTCTCTCGCTCTCTCTCTCTGT
>JAWWEQ010038724.1:0-19199 GCA_035583055.1 Torymus tubicola
GGGTTTATTTTTCCGCTTGTACGAGTTACCGACCGTCGGATAGACACCGAGCGGTGATAACTCGTGGCATAAGGTATATATCTTCTTTTTATTGATTCCTCAATATGATAATTGCACTTTCTCTTAAAATCTTAATAATCTCAAACGACGAAGTTATGACTGTTGTTATAGGAACTTCGTTCAGAATAATTTACTTACACTACATTTGCATACGCAACAGACTCATGAAAGTATGACATCGTACGTAAATTCTACTTTTTTACCTATATCATAAACTTTATAAAAATTTTCGTACACTTTGCGACGTCACATCCTCGCATTTCACCACAGCTTTTAAATACAAAAATATAATCATTTCAAAATTTACACTCGCATGTCATATTCTCCTAATGTCTCTTTCACTCTCTCTCTCTCTCTCTCTCTCTTTCTAATACCATCGGAATACTTAAATTCGAACACGATCAACGATTTAAAACTTAACTATGATATAAAAAGAACTATCCTCTTCGCAAAGTTTTGATAAACATTATATAAATATATAAAAATCATGAACATTCGCGACCAGCACGTTTATGTCATTACTACCAGCATAGTTCAAATAATTATTGGTCCACTAGAAGAACTGCAGGTCACTGTTGGGTGCAATAACGAGGTCCTTGTTGACTGGCTCACTAGGACCCACCTGACTGCCCAAGCAGACGAGGAAAGCGTCGCGCGCCGAGGCGAATTTCACGCCAAGGTGAATACCGCATGATGGACAGCGATGAATTGTGTCACGCAGCACTTTGGACCAGTACGGTAGGACACACAGGCTGGAAAATAGATAATTCATTAAAGATGAGAATATAGTTGTGAGGTAAGTTTTAGTCATTAAAAAAAAGTTTTTTTTAGGTATAAAAGCTATTCTAACCCTTAGCAACGTGATTTTCCTCATTATTCGTATAACAATGAAAGTAAAGTTTATTATTATATAAATGTATCAACGTACTATTCGTAAATTACGTCAGTACATCAGTTATAAATAAAAGACATAATCTGTATGATGTGTATACCAAATAGGTTGAGTGAATGTATAAAATGGGAAGAGTATGATAAATTTTGAGAGCCAAAATTTGTGGATTTAGTTTTTATATTGTCGACTTAAATTTTGATAAAAAAATTTAATTTACGATTGAAATTTAAAAATAGTTAATAAGCAAATAATTAGATTGAATTATTATCCATTTTTTATCCTTTATAAGTTATTCCAACCGCTACAAAAATTTAAAACAATATAGTTTATAATAGAATTGCTGATAGATGAATTTATAATAAAATTAGTCAAGAATTAAATCCTTAAAAATACATTTGTAAAGATCTCAATAGATTTATAAACACCTACGATTCAAAAGTGTTAATTTGCAGACGTAATCTGAATCAAAGTCATTATTTATTGACATTGAAAAGAGTTCATTGGAATTGAAGGTTCGCATTGTTCTATATGTATGAGATTAAAATTAGCATCTTTCTTCATACACTGCTTTGTTCGTTAGTAAAGACAAGAAGGTACATTGATCAAAATTATCTTAAAATATATTCACAGATTTAATTGATTAGGAATCATATATAAACTTACTAAAAAACTATGTCCTAATATAAACAATTTTATCGTAAAATGCAGTCGATCAAAATCTATATGTTTGATCAATGTCATTACGTAATTCTATCAGACACTACCTACATAGTCACGTTCGTTTGTTTTTCCATTAGTCGGCGTCCAACCTTATCCTAATGCACAATTAGCACGGAATAATAATCGATAATACGGTACGACTTGTGGCATAAACCGAAGTAATTATGTTAATGATGTTAAATTTTTAGCCAGGGTAAATCTTCTTGGTAATAATTCTAATGTTTACGTGTAATTTTCGGTTAATTATCTCATAAACATTTATGTAACATACGTAATTACTATACTACAGTTTTTTTATTTAATGCTCGTTAATAAAAATTGAACAAAAACATTAAAGAAAAACCAAACAAAATTCTCGTTCAGTTTCATCCAACTTAAATGTATTTCTTTTAATCAAAATATTCTAGAACAGCGCATCCGTCATCAAAAAATGCGCTTTGAATTTATATCATATATTTCGTTAGAGCGCAAGCATTTGTAGACTCCTATAAGCTTCCACGAAGACATTCGGTGCATACTAACTCTCGGGCATTAAGGTCTCATTTAAATTGAGACACGGAGTATTATGACCGAGCATGAATCTTAGAAACTCTTTCAAGTACGTTTGTCGTTTATTTGTGATTTTTCTCGCGTTCTTGCGTAATTTTTAAATTATTGTCTACTGTCTACACCAATTGTTCATAAAACTTAAGAGATACGTAAAATTTGTTGTTTTTTTTTGCTTTACATTACGTTATAAAAAAGAAGTTTAATTTAATATAATAATTGTTTTGTATACAAAATAACATTAAATTACACAGTCTTTGATATCTTTAATTGTATTCTAAAACATTTTACCACATCCTAAACTATAATAAGATTTTAACCGCAATTATACGATGTAATTAACCCACAATTTACGTAGTTACAAGGTTATACGTCGGGATAAAAACAATTTTCGGCGAGATTATTTCATGATCAAATAATATTTACTCAATATTAATAAACTCCATTTCAAACATCAATTAATTCTACATTAATCTCATTAACTTTGGAAATCGATCTACCTATAATAATACTTTGCTTTCACTATACGATCGTTTTCATTTCCCTAGGGTGAACACTGAATTTCTAACTGATTAATTAACGTATTTCTCTGACTCACCAGGCCGGCAGCAGCATCAACGCAGACAAGTGGGTGGTGCTTACATTACGTCTCTCCACTATTGTCGTTACAGCGCACAAGCAGTTCGGACAAGTCGTCGTTCCGGGGTCCCGGTTCAGGAATGTGTGTTCTGTTGAAAAAAAATGCTTGTTATAGTGTATCTGTGTTGTGCAATTTATCGCATTAGTTATGAAATAGAACATTTTTTAGCGTATCTTCGAAAAAGAAACCTTTTTCTGTTCGTCGGTGAATTAGAATCTTATTTTTACTATCATAAAGTGTATAAGTACCCATTAGAAAAGACTAGGCGATAAAATTTTTTTTTTCTGTATAAATATGATTTTCAGAAAGTTTGTAAATAAAAATTTTTTTACTTCAATCGTATGGACTAAATCGCAAAGAGAAAAAGAATTCTGTGGCTTCGAAGCGTATCCAGATAAGTAAGTCTAATTTTCAAATTTCTGAGAAAAACGGATTTTAATGTTCAAACCGATATATACTTAACTTGTCGGACGTATTCAAACCACATATTTACACGCTGGTTTAAGCAGGGTGAAACATTTTCTTATGCGTTAATAAACGAAAAAAACTAAAAGAAAAAGTACGGACTTATCTGGTTATGCCGGAAATCGTGAACTTATCTAATAATATTGTTCGCGTTTATTTCTAAGCGTATTCTTCAATTATGAAACGATAAATGAATTACAAAATTAGCAATTATTGTTCAATGAATTCTTACAACTTATTCAAGAAATTTCTATTTTTGTTACTTTTCTATTAAAGTTACGACCATTATTTGTATTATATTTTTATTGTATTGTATAACAATTTGCTTTTTTTTGATAATTAATTTTTATAGATTCACTCAGAAACCGAGTTCAATGTAAAAATTTTTAGTATATTCTTTTTTGGGCTAAAAATCATAACATGTCATAACAATATACGCATATAAAACCTCAACTCTGTTATACCATCTCGACAGTAATACCGATATAATTAAGTACCAATAAAGTTAATATGCAAAAACGGTTACTTTACAACCCCAACATACACTGTAGGAGCGCTCACGTTTCTTTACCTTCTCTTTTCTTTTTCCTATCTCCCAAAACTCGAAGTAACATCTGCACCCCAGACACTTTCCCTTATAACAACAGACTCCTAGACTCCAGACACTTTCCCTTATAATGACAGACGCCTACACTCCAGACACGTTCATTCTCCGAGGACATTAAGGAAAATTCATATACATTTCATTTGTATATGCGTTTTGTATTTTTGAACTCGACACGAGACGAACCTCTCGTGTCTGTCTGATAAATAAATTACAATGTAAAAATATAAGAAGTATATCTTATTTTATTTTAACGTCTATTTCCTTCCGAGTGCGCGTAAAAATGACTCACTATACGTATTTCGTGACACGTACATTTCCCCACCAATAAAAAATAACATTTCTCCGAATCCTCCGCCACTATACTTAGAACTCAACCGTGTACAATAGTAGTAAACATAAACAAACGAACAAAGCATACCGTGAAAAAAAGTAGCCGTCTGTCGCCGCTTGGAACGCGTCTGCTTACACGTATCACTTGCGGCTGTTTGTGGATCTGCATCGTCTTCGTCTTCGGCACGCTCATGCATGTGCTCTTGTGAGGGTAGCTGATTAATGATAGCATCGTCACTGGCGCCTCTTTGGCTCTCGATCGCCATGTCGCAGTGGCTGAGGGGAAAAGAGGAACGTATTAGTAATCGTAGGGACGGTATGCGGTCGAGGGGAAAGTGCAAACCGTTATAGTTTCTTTTCTCTTTTGTGCGTCTGTGTTTTAAAATGTTATTTAATATTAGACCGAACTGAATGCTACTTATTATTTTCTTTTTTTTTATAATTACATTTACGATGATTCTACTCACATAAATGTTTTTGGCAAAATTTTTATTAGTAGCGAATGATTTTTACGTAAGAGTATAATAAACAACCACGATTTTTTGACCGGATGAGTGACCGATTGATTTATGCGTTGCTTATTTCACTTATGTTTCACGTTTGAGCATTAATATTTTACTTTAACGATATTCTTTTTAATATTTAACCTTTTCTTTTCACACTTTTCATTAGTTAACACAAAAATTACAAATTCCTCGATGTATTTACCTAATGCAATTATTCATTTATCACTAGTTATTTCTCGTAAGGTATATTCAATTTTATTTATATGCTTCTTTCTTTTTCTATTAGTAAGAAACTATTGTTTCTGTATACGTCGAATTTGATTAACAAGATTTTTTTTTTAAATTAGCGACAGGAAGGAAGAAGAATATAAGGAGTAATTTGATGAAACAAACGCGCGTGCACGCTATATACGCGTAATTACAGAATTTCAAATTTGCAAAAATATATAACACCACGATAATCGGAAAGTATAACCTAACCAACACGATGAAGACAACAAATTTTACCTTAAAAAATCGTTAAAAACATACCTCGTTCGAATTCCAATTGAACCGTACATATTAAACACCTGAATAAAACTCCGCGCACATATCGATATACTACCTATCTCTCTCAGACCAATTATAACTCGAAATCAGCTTTCTAATCATGAGCGGAGTCATCGACCGCGTCCGGTAAGATAACAACGCTTAAGTATAATTCACTCATCATTTAAACAACCGCAGATAACTCCACATAAACAAAGAATCCGTGCACCAACCTTTACGTTTGACCTCTGCCAGCAGCTCGGACCGCTTCCCATCTACATCAGGAGCGATCGCTCCCATGAATCCTCCGTTACCGGACCGTAAGCCTTTATTATAGTTTTTCACAATTACTAAGAACCACTACATATACACACACTTTAACATCTTCACTTTACATTAAATATATAAAAAAAGCACGGACCCGAGGTACACAAACGATCTTAACCTCGCGACTTGGTATGTTGTCACTGGCACCATCGACGACAACCGTCGACGACGAGCGTCCGATCGGTACTGACCAGTGTAGCGCGGCGCAACAACTCGACGACGCCGACGACTCATCGTGCCAGACGCAACAACGCGCCGGGCAACCGTGCCGCCGTGAATTACCGATGAAATTCTCAGGTAGGTAGGTATATATAGTGTGGAAAGTTATTGTAAGTATATATATATATATATACAGAAGGTTCACATTATGGCGACCAGATGGGGATTTAAGATATGACGTGTGGTGTAGGGAGAGAGTGGACTTTTTTTCTTTTCGAGGGAATAGCGTGTATAGCTATAAGAGGCAAAATAGGTACGATGGGTAGTATAAGGCGACAGAAGGACTTTGGGGTCCCAGGATATATAAATTTTAGTATAGGGTATGCGGATAAGAAACGCTGTGAGTTAAAGAGACACAGCTGCGCGGAAAATGGGAAAAATATACTTACGGTGACCGTTTGGTGCGTGTAGAGATTTAAGAAAAAGTGTGGAAACTGATTTTTGTTCGACGGTATTTTCACTTGTGTGGTACAAATAACAATGTTTTTTATGCACATATGGTTGCGCGACATCAGACTGTGAAAAAACGTATTATGATTGAGAGGTAGATTTTTAACTGCAATGTAAAAACTTATTTACCGGTGGAAAACGTGAGTTTTGTGAGTGTAAATAAGATGAATAAATTGATGTAGAATTTTTACAAAAAATTTGTGTATTCTTTCTTTTACATTATAAAAAGCGTATAGGTATTAGATAAGATCGTTATATAAAATTCTTCATGTAACAATGTATAAAAACGGATAAAACAACCAATTTTATCAAAATTCATATACGTGTTTATATAAAAATGACTCCTTTGGAAAATAACTTTTGGGCGTATTTTATGTATTTTGTAGCTGAAATATCAAATTACCTTAATAAACGGAAACTTCTTAATTTTCACACTGGCTAAAAATAAATGATCTTGTCGTTGAACAATTCTTTTATTTACATTTTATTTCATGTATTATCATTCAATATATATTATTATACCGATGACAGCATCGATTACTAATAAACTTCTAATCAGTCTGATCGTCAATATACATCATGCGATTGACGATATATGATTAATTACGATTACACCACAGTGTTGGAAAAAAAAATCGATAAGAAACCTCGCCTTAAAAAAATAATCAGTAAGAAAACTGAATGGCAGTGTTGTCGAAAGTATATGAATGTCACGTATGACGCGTGCCTAGCGACGATTATGATGCTATCGAGTGACTGCAACATAGCAACGTGTCCGCCAAGGCTCCACACGTAGTCCTGATTTTCTAAAGTCTTAAAGTATATTAATTTAAAAATAACCACAGGATGTTAAATAGTATTATTGTTAAATTGTATTATCAATGTTCATTGTTCATATAAAATTTTTTAAAAGTAATTCGATATTCATAAATATTGGGTATAAAATAATAAGAAATTATCCAAATAGCTTGAAAGTATTTTTATTATGTTTCTCTGAGATATATAGGCCATATAACTTTTTTTTTTTACTTTTCTCTGCATTTTTTTCAATGCAATATATATAGTAATATATAACGATAGTCGTAAAAATGTTTGCAATTAATAATAATAATATTATAACACAGCTTTAGCACGTATTGTACTTCTGAAAGAGAACGAGAATGTATATATCGAGCGCATAAAATATATCGAGATTTCCAAACAATCAAATAAATATATATATATATAACAATTTCCATTATTATGCTTTTGTTTTTCAGTATCGCGTATATAACAATTATAAATAAATCTACATATATATGCACGATATTTCATATCATCGTCGTGTATAATAATCATTCTATATAGCTCCAACCGCGCTTCCGTCAAATAAATAAATATACATATATAATTCATCTACATATATATATACGTTCCTCTTGTAATATATAATAATTGCACTTTTGAGAGATATGGTCAGTTGATCATTTATATAGGCGTCTGTCGCATAATATATAACGGCACTTAAATACAAGTCGCGTACAGGCACTGGCAAGATATATTTATAAGTATATATGGTGTATCGAAACTATAATATATACTCGTATTTCAAATGCAAAAACATTGGTTCCTTTTCTTTTTTTTTCCAAAAAGCACAGATTTGTGCGCGCCTGTCGTACAAAGAAAAAGAAGAAAGGAGTAGGAATCATTGGAGTATGTAGTAGCAAAAATCGCGGTTAAAAAGATTTTTCATCTAAAAAAAGCCTCTGTTTGGAATGTATCGTGGTGCTGGTCAGTCTAAGGCTGCTGTTGTTGTTGTGACAGCGATTGTTGGTGTTGCGACAACGATTGTGGCTGCTGATGTGGTTGCTGCTGTTGTTGTTGTTGTTGCTGTTGATATGCTAAAATTTCTTCTACTATTCGTCGGTATCGCTCCACCATTGGTTTGTAAATCTGTAAGGGTTAAATTGTTATTGATTAGGTTCATTTGTTTATAGTTATTAGTTAACGATCGCAAATTTTGTTTTTATTGTAAATAAATAAACAAAAAATAAAAAGACTCACGCTATCGGCATCATCATAAGGTCGACAGACGAGTTTCGGCTCAGCCAAGGTATTTAGAATATCGTCGAACGTGAGTTTATCCTTAAATAGTGCATGTTTCGCCCTGTATGCTCCTCCCATCATTGCTGAATTTGCCATTTCCTAAAGCGAAAAAAGCAAAAAATGAGCAACATTTGTTATGTTATAGTAAATAGTGGTTATTGTAAAAGAAAATTAATTATGACGCGTGACTCACCGAAACATAAACAGGAGAATTGAAGACATCCGAAAGAACTTGTAGTATCGTTTTATTAGCTGAAGCTCCACCTGTAGCGATTATCCGAGTTTTTGGACCTGAAAAAATAATATTTTTCAAATCAGTAAATTAATTTACATTGGGAAATTCTAGTATTATATTTCTTTTATCCAAAATGCGTTCAATGTAAAGTACAATATTGTATACATTTAAATTTACTATACTACTACTGTCGGTAATTTTTTAAATCTTGAAAAAAGTAAATTTTGCCATATGATGTATAAACAATATGTATAACTACATACAAAAATGTATACCCTGTTACACAAAAATTAAAAAAAAAAGTTTCAAGAGCACACTTCCCACACTAAAATTTTTTCGTTATTTTCATTTTCAGTTGTTTGACCATTTCAATAAAATTGCTCATAAAATACGCTCAAACTATAATAATATCTTCTCAAATACATCCATCCCTATCCCCCCAAAAAAAACCCTTAACTCTCAACTCTCCGCTTACTTATAATAAACCCAAAATCTTCGGCATGGGCCCTTCTCGCAATAAACTGTCCCTCGATCAAGGCGCGTACTTCAACCTCTTTACTGCTGTACCGTGCCACTCGTTCGCCGGCTTTGTTAAAACGATGGTCGCCAACGATAGGAGGGAAAATTTCCTGAGCATCACAATAAATACCGAAGTTGCCAAAATTTCCACGCGGTGTATTATCCAGGAGCTCGTCGAATAGCTGCCAGTCGCCGCCTGCGGCTGTGTTACGGATACGCTCACGTGTTAGCGAACCGTTCTTCGAGCTACAATTAAATAGAAAATGTACTTTTTGAGTATTTACAAAAAATTAGTGTGAACTTTAGAAAAGAATGAATATGATTTATAAAAGATCTAGAAAGATTTGATTACGTTTAGTTTTGACTATAAATACACTGTGATAAGATTGTAAACAAATTTTAAAAGAATTGTATTAAATTAATTTATTTACAAAGAATTGTAAAGAATATAAATTAGGATAAGAAAGTAAATGAATAAAAATAAAAGATATAAAAAATAAATCAAAGTTAAACTAAAATAAATGGAAACAGCGATAATCGAAAAAGCATAAAAATAGAGAGAATAATATTTTTAAAAATAAAAAAAATGAACAAAGAAGACAGAAAAACTAACAAGATAGATTAAACGAAAATAAACACAATTCAATACACATATATAATAATGGTAAATGCAAAGCATAGCAAATCGTCGACGAATAATTACCACAATAGAGCCATGTAAGCGTCGTCTTTCACAGGATTGCAAAAAATGTGTCCCTCGGTGGCAGTGTGCGGCTCGTCCAGCCAAAGGAAAAGCGTATCACTTGTACCCAAGCTACAAGCCACGTCTCCTTCTTTCAACCTCATACCTAAAACCCATTATCATTCATGTACATTTATCCTTTTTTTTAACCTCCATACGCGCAAATATATTTACCGGCAAGAGACCCAGGATTATCACCGGTGAACGCGACAACGCGACATTTATCATCGAAACCAAACCTCTCAACGAAGTAAGCTGATATCGGACCAACGTCGGTGCTTGAAGACACAGGCTCGCCGAGTTTCTCCTTTAGGTTTGGTGCGCACGCCTAGCAATGAGAGTTAATCGTAAGATTAATTGATTTGAACGTAATATTGGAAGGATAAAGGTATACAATAATTACCTCTAAGATCTCGTCGCACCAACTTTTCGTTCGGATGTCCATTAAATTCATACCAGAACCGTCCGCCCAGTCGATCGGAGCGTAATCGCCAAGGAACAATGAAGCGGCGAAACTGCTTACAAGGGATATCCTCTGCGGAATGATAATGTATTAATGATAAGTTGGAATTTTTATGCGGTACAATTTGGAATATAGATGAAAAGTTTGATATGTTGTAATGTACCTCGGTGTTTTCGTAAGCTTCGGGCCTCTTCTTAGCAATCTTGGCAATCTGGGATCCGGAAAATCGCTCGTACGCTCGGGATCCTGTGATCTCGGCCAATTTCTAAACAGGATTATAGATAACGATTTAATCTATACTTTTCAAGATATATTAACGTGACTGCGCATCTGTGCATGAATTGTTTGAAAAAGTTTTGCTGTATAAAGAAAAATATATACAAAATGAAAATCTACCTGCGACTACAAGCAATACAAATTATTTTTAACAACATGATTTTTACTTGAGTATATTAAAACATTCTGTTATAAATTCTATATGGTGATTCATTCAAAACTTTATTGCTAAAAGAATTAAAATTTTATATAAAAAAACATTCAACATTTCATCACAAAGCTTCTCTTCTAGCAAAAGATACATGTGTAATGTAAAAAATACAATAAAAAATCTATTTTTTCCAAAAAAATTCTCCTTTTTTTTAAACTGACCATAAAAAAAGGTAAAAGTATCACCCGGGTATCCATTACAATAGGTCATAAAACAACACCGGGGCTTAAGATATTTATCTCATCTATTAACAGTTCTCAACAGAACCTTAAAATTCTCGAAGACACCATAAATTTTCATCCGTCTCACAGTGCAAACAAAATGTCTCCTTCCAAATAAAAATAACGCCTATCTCTGCTACAATCTCTCCATCCCTTTTTCCAAATTTTCAACCACCTAAATCGTTACCTCTGCACCGCCAACCGCTTCTTCAAGCTGTTTACACTCAGCTACCGTACTCGAGTCCATCCATATAGGCGCCGGCGTCACTGCAAACGCAGCGACCAGCTGTTCGTGTAGAAACCTCTCAGGGTTAAGACTGCGCAGCGATTCACGACTACCTTTGCTCCAGTATACCGTCCCGTGTTGCTGTGAGATAATATTTTCTAGTTAATATTAATTATATTTAACTGATCGATCAACGTGTAATTGTGTATAATGTGTATACCTGGGCGGAACCGGAGATAGCAGCGACGCGGCTGAAATCAACGCCGCAGACGCGCAGTCGGTCCAGGATCATGTCAAGGGCTTTGACCCACATGTGGGTCGGTGCCGTTATCACGTGCGGCTCTTCCTTCGTTTGCAGAACGCCGCCGTACGTTCTAGGGTATTCGGTATAGGATATTTGCATGAAAACAGTTTATGAGGAAATGTTTGTCATGGAGAAAAATTTATACGTAAATATTAATTGTTTTTGTAATAAAATTTATACTATTTTTATGGTACCGTTGGGATACACTTGATTTTTACTGCTTTAAGTTTTGCTTTTTAAATATTAATTTTTTTTAGTTTTGTAGCATATTTTACTATTTGAAATAGTATTTTTTATTATTTTTCCATCAGTCAGAAAAAATATTAATTCAAATAGAAAAATTTGCTATGAAAATCTTAAAATTTGTATTCAAAACAGTAAAAATCTCGCATATCGAGTGTGTGATCACAGCGTTACTATAAAAATAGTAAATTTTCTCATAAAAAAGGTAATGTTTACAAATATAAATTTCTCTCCGCGTAAAAGAATGTATAGCACGGTTACCTGAATTCTGGAAGATCGTTGTCATACTGGACGCTAGTTTCATGGAGGACATTGAGATTGTCGTCGACTACAACAGCTTTCAACTGGAAAATTTCGTAAAGTTATAGTTATATATATAATTAATTGGAATTGTTTATTAATCTGTCGAGTTTTCGATTTGCAATGAAATATATGAATTTAAGCGACTAATAGTGGTTACCTTAAATGAAAACTTTTATACAAATATTCTGCCGCAGTCTAGTAAAATCTAGGCATGATTATTTCGCAAAAGAAAAATATAACAAGATATAACTAAGCACGTTTCTTCGTTGTAAAGGCAACATGACTCGTCAAAGCTATAGTCGAGCTTTTCGCGCTTATGACAAAACATCACACAATCTATAATATAAACAAAAATTACATACATATATACACGCGTATTTTCTAACGCGTTACGAACAAGCGATAAGCTAAGCACGACTGTACAAAACTCCGCTATTTGCATCGCGCTTTATCAGCTGGTACACGCGTGATAACCGAACGACCTCCGAAGCTCTTTCCTCCTTCCGTTTAAAAAAAAAACATTCGATTTACGTTCACGCTGTATCTTTACAACCCAGCTTGCGAAATAGCTTTCCATAATCCAACTATATCAGTCGTCAATAAAAGAAAAAAGAATAGGCCAGTCGCATCATTTTCATCTTTACATAAGTTCAAATCTCGCGCCGTTATATATTGAAACCACGCGCGCGCGCAGCTGTCATTCCAAGAAACGGCGGACCGCGGACCGGCGCAGCTGGCTGCAACTATATACACACACATCTCGGCACCACTATGCGTCATATACTATAATGTACGCAGACGCGCAACGCTCGCGTTCTTTATCGAACAATCATTGTACGTTGCCAATTCACGTGTAGATAGAGAAACGAATGATTGTATGGATAAATTGAGATGTAAGGTGAAATCTTACCTGTTGCGTGCTAAAATCGAGGCCGAGGTAGGTCGAGGAGTTTTGAGGTTCTCCCATCTCGCTCGGCGGGAGCGCGACACGCGCGAGGAACCTTGGCACTAGGACCGAAACTGCTGCGGAACGTGTGGATTTGGACTTTCACCTCCACCTTTTTCTCCTACTTCTCCTCCTCCTGGTCACTCTCACCGTTTTTCTCTATATCCTTTTCTCACGCCACTATATATGTATATACACTACTGTCACTTCGCGGCCAATGCACACACAGCTCAATGAAAACAACAGTTTCGAAAGTCTTTCGAATTTTCTTTGTATATTATACACCATATGCACTTATATCTGTGTGTGTTCCAGTTCCTTTGGGTCCTATGGTTGTTTGATAATCGAGATGTTATTGTATCGGGACGTGCACGTTTCTTACTTGGACCGCAGGAGCGCTTTAAAAATATCTTTTTTTTTCCACAGTGGATTGCCAAATTTGTCCCGGTGATGCGCGCGTGTCGTTGTCACGTCGTGGTCGCAGCTGCGTGATTCACTGTTTTTAATAGAGATTGTGATTTTTTAGAATTAATTTTTGTGGATTTGCGTGTTCATTGTAGTGAATATATAAGTTTTAGCTTGCGATGCATGTATATATATATAAGTTTAAATCGATTAATTTGAGTGGCAAGTGAAGTTATGTTATTTATTACTGATTAAGAACAATTTTTAAGTATATGTGCACTATACGTTGAGCATATAAACTTGCTTGCTATTAGCATTTTATGGGACAATAAATAATGTTTTTATTTGACCGTGTAATTAGTGAATGAAGTGGAAAGATTATTTACTTAAAATTTTATTATCAAATGCTCGTATTTAATAAATAATATTAAAAATTTTATTCAATATCATAGTCATAAAGGTGTAATTAAAATACACGTGCTCAAAAAAAAGTAATGATTTCAGTAAATGTAACCAGAAGTTTTTTCATCGAATTATATCGTAATATTCTTTCGTCATGAATTTCTGTATCAGTTATTACTGTACATTATGATTGTAGTAATGTACCATTATATTCTTAAACTACACTATTTTAGTATTAGTTACACCATCTTTTTCTACACGTTACATATCAAAATTAATTACGATAACTTTTTTTTCTCTACAATTACACTTTTCTTTATAATACAAAATAAAATATATATATCTTACAATAAAATTTAAAACTCAACATAACATATTCTTCTACTGAAACTACAACCACACATACTCATTTCACCTCCAAAAAAAAACTGGATCTCATAACTCGCTAAAAAATCTCATTCGGAGGCACATCAGTACACAACTCGCGCGCGTCTCTACTTACACCGTGACCATATAAAAAAGACTTCAGATATCTTTAACCCTTTCAATACCCACTCACCACCAGTTCTTCGTTACACAGCTTTCCACACCGCACTGAACAAGACAACAA
Source organism: Torymus tubicola (assembly GCA_035583055.1). Lineage (NCBI taxonomy): Eukaryota > Metazoa > Arthropoda > Insecta > Hymenoptera > Torymidae > Torymus > Torymus tubicola. The sequence continues at coordinate 14,482 of JAWWEQ010038724.1, forward strand.
CGAGGAAGGAGAGTGAGAGAGAGAGAGAGAGAGAAAAAAAACTGTAACAACCAACTTACGCTCCCGCGTCGCGCGATGCGCGCAATGAGAATCTCGGCGTGAGACTGTTACGCGCTGCTACACACAATCGCTCGTATACATATATAATACACGTTCTCCGCCTCGCGAGACCGAGCACACATATATATACACATATATATACGTGCACGGTCCCTCCTCGCGCGCGTTGTGGATCTCGGGAGTTTGATAGCAAGAGAAAGAGAGTATATAGGAGAAGTTGCGTGCGCGCGCGCCGTTAACGGAAGTTTTTTCCTTCGCCTATGTTCTGTATATTATACATACTTACTTTGCTGTATAGACTTGACGAGGAGCTTTTTCTTTTTACCTGTGCGTGCCGATAGTGGTTGTCCTTTCGCGTGTAGGTAGGTGGAAAGGGGGAGGGTTGGGGTGACACGGTGACGATGGGTTGGGAAGCTTCTATAATTATAAAGATTGTGTGTATAGGGAGCGTGACGTTGTTGTTGGAGTTTAACGATTAGAAGCTAAGTGTATATAGGAGATGGGTTGGGTGGTGGCTGTGGAAATGTTTTTTTTTTGTTGTGGAACGATTCATTGGCGCAATTGAAAATTAATTAGAATGTATATATATTTTGCGTGTTTTAAAATTCGTCGGTTATGGTTATTATCAATGTTGGGTAAATAACGCATGCGACCGGTATTTTATGGTTGTTATTAACTATTTCTAGTTGTATACTAGAGAAAGTAAAGAAATAATGGATAGTTTAATTTGCAGAGGTAAACATTAGAATTGCAAGAGTTTTGAAATGCAAAAATGAAAATAATAATTTTGACGTCAGTACATTATAGTTGATATACGTAACAGCATAGATAGAAGGAATTATCATTATGTAGATAACGCATAAGCAAGAATATGTAAAACTTTTGGAATCCTACGTGCTAACGTTAGAGACTAAGAAAATTTATTGATGTTTGAATAAATACAATAAATTCATTTATTTTCTGTTGTACTATAATTTATGAGTATTGCATGAGAATGAAAAATTATGAAACTATATAGTTGAAATTTTGCGAGGAAATAAATTTATTGCGAATTTATGTTAATAAGCTATTTCAAAAATCCTTTTGTGTATAACGAAAATAACTGTTTTATGTAAAATAAAATGCGTTGACCAACATACACATTCAAATACAGCGTATCAAAACTGTTACAGATCTGTAATATGTTAATTAGGACTGTTACAATGGGATGACGAAACGCATCTTTATTCAATAGTTTCTTCCGCCAGCATTCCAAATCTACATGTAAAACATTTTTTGGCCCATTATATATAGCCTTTTTGGAAATGCAAAATTGCTGAGTGACATAAAATTAGTTTTATCGTTAATGGTATCGACAATTACGTTTGTATGCAAATTCAATGTAGATAATTATTAGTTTAAAAAATATAAGAAATTTATTGTGAAATATTATAAAAATTACACTAATTATACTATTGTTTAAATGTTGCTTATTTTGACAAAATAAGAAAATAAATATGTTGGTATAGCACATGAATGCGATTTTTACAATCTTGTGGTATTGTCGATTACAGGTGGTATGGTAAGATTTCACGAGATTTATACAGAACTTCTTAGTTAATCGTATAGGATTTTAAAATGATGCATAATTTGCATTGGATACACAAAATTAACGTGCGTAAATAATAGAAATCAGTTTAGATGACATTTCCAGCGATAAACAATATTCATACATTTATACAATTACAAGAAAATCCTCTTGAAATCGACAAATTTTAGCAAAAATCGACTAAAAAAATTATTTGCCTCAAAAATGTTTTTGCCCATTTCAATTTTTTCTCTACAAGGAAGCAATATTATTTTATTATTATGTGTATTAATACCATATCAACTTTTTCCAATGCACCACAGTATTCCCATTATTATTATAACTACGTAAATTTCTAAGTTCTCATAAGAAAAAAAAGGAATGCAATTTTTTACATTCAATATTCTCTATACCTTCCTGCACTCCTTCCAGAATCACCGCATCATTCTCCTCATCCTCGTCGTCTACCTCCAGCAATCCTCATCCACAACGCGAGACCATAACCTTGACCACCGACTACGAGTCTCTTCCAGTATCATCACCACCTCCATTAACCATCCACGTGGTGAGCAGCAACAGCAGACATAATGTTGCAGTATCGACAGCCCCTGATACACCACCGCCAGTGTTGTCGTTCTATAACTATTACCGGCGCCCCAGGTCCCTGTTACCACGGTTGCGCGATGTCGTGCCGTGTTGCCGAGGTCAAGGGGACATTGAGGTGAGGAGGTCGGGGTTAGAGATAATTTGGAGGAATGCACGTATACGTGGATCGATTGAAGTTAATGCTCAGATATGTGCTGTAGGGGTTGTAATTTTGCAAAAGTTACGTTGTATATTGAATTGCAAAAATGTTATTAAAGTTTTCTTTTCAGTTTAAGAATTTTCGTTGGTAATGTTGAAATTTCGAATTGAAACTTTCCGGAAAGATTGATAATTACGTTGTACAGAATAAACGAATTTCCATAAGTCCATTGAATAGTTAACAACATTAACAAACAAGCAATAATTTTGCAAACCATTTTTATATTGCTATAGACTTGTGTTATTTGAAGCTATCAAATATTTATGATAATTGTATAGTAATATTTTTTAATAGTTATTGCTACAATTATAACTACTACCCAAAGCCCAATCAATACAAAGATTATGATAATTCGTTTTGGGCTTTTTAAGTAATTTGAATTCGTACAGTAACTAACTTTGTGGATACTCGAACAAAATTTTTTTTCGTGTGTGATATTTTGAAACTTTTATTATAAACGAAAGTTTCGATACAGAACAATATTCGATTTTTGCATGCAGTAGACGTAAAATGTCTATATTTATTTTGTTCTATCAATTTTTCGCTTTCTTTTATAACCACTGTATACAACAATATTATTTGCATCTCGGGTGCAATCGTTTTCGAACCTTCCTTCTAAAATGTAATTTTACACCCTATAGATATTACAAAACCTACTACTCATTTCACAACTCCAGCCACCGTACCTTCAAAATTAAATTTCAATTCCACCTTATACAAATTAATTTCGTTCCATTCGTACCTAACCACTACGTAACCGCAGATTCGGCAAAACAGTCGAGCACCGCCCACGTACTCGACGCTTTATCCCACAACCACCAACGACGACGACGACCACCGACCAGTACTACTGGGCGGCCGCGGTACCTGCTCGTCATTCGTAGAGCGAGCTCCGCCCCCAAGCTATGCACAGGCTCAGGGTATTTGTGTTGCCTACTCCATCCAGCAGCTCATCTCTAGTTCTGGTGATTACAATGGGCGAGGTTGCGGAGAAATTTTGAGATGCACAAATAGATTATTTCTTATATATCAAATTTAACAAATTTTTAATCTTTTTCTTTTTCTTTAGTCAAAATTTTCAATATATAGTTTCTATCTAAAACTCAAATAATAATAATGGTCCGTTAATGTGTAAGTGTAATAACAATATGTAACTTATGCATGAACAAACGTCACTTGTGATTTAGGAAGTGACGGACGAATATGGAGCCCAAGGTCGACGACAGCCGTTTGCCCGCGTTGCGCAACCCTCGTCATCACAGTGGTCGAAGTACAACAGGCACCTGCGACCCATATCACAGCCCTCGCCCTTTTTCTAATGGGGTTGGTAAAATAGCAAAATTTCTTTAAGTGTATACCAAACAAAAATGCTTCAAGAATCGCAGATCAAATTTGCTATTATTTCGAGCTTTGAGTGGAGTTATAAATGACAATTAGAAAAAATTAATTAATTTGGAGCAGATGCTGGCCCTGTTGTATGCTTCCTTACTGCATAGACTCGTGCAAGAAATCCCACCATTACTGTCCCTTCTGCAGAACTTATCTCGGGACTTACATGCCTTGGTAAGACTACTGGTTCAGGAAAAAATTTAATATCAATAATGATAGATATTTTTGTTTCAGATTCGTTCGTCATTTCTTTTATTTATTTTGTTTTGTTATAAGAAAAATGTAATTTTGGTGAAATTTTGATAAACTTTTATCATTTATTCTTGAATAAATGACTAATTCATTAGTTTAAGAGTGATAACATCTCTTCTTTTATTATAATAATAAAATAATCATATTATGATTAATTTTTCATAGATTTTTTAAATGTGTGGACTGAAGAGTGAATTTATTGTTGAGTGTTAGAATAAAATCATGAAATTCAATAATTGTTGTGGACTTTTTTAATTTTAAACAAAATTGCAGAGTTGAAGACATAACAAAGACTTATACATAAAATTTTTATTTTATTCTTTAATTGGTCCTGCTTTACCGAGTAAGAAAAGTATGTGAAGTGTTTTATAAACTGTAGTGACAGCGGCGCAGTGTACTTATAAGATTGCTCGATGAATTTCTTATACGTTATTAGCATTTTTTTTCGAATTTTCTTCATTGTTATTTTTTGTGGATCGCTGGATGTTTTTCTTGGTTTTCTATGTAATATATGAACAATCATTTTCTTCACATGAATAAACATAATTATTATATGGATCCATAAAAATTATTTAAGGCCGAATCCATCTCAAATCAGGTGGTCCGCGTATGCCTATCTCACCGATCATTTTGGGATAAAAGTAT
>JAWWEQ010038735.1:0-19190 GCA_035583055.1 Torymus tubicola
GTTTATCAAAGCGTTAGGGTCTAATATTCTAGCATTCTTCATATTTTAGCATCTAAAAATATACCTCAAAGTTTGAGGAAAATCCGTGATCCGGAGACCTTGACCTCTCCTAGTAAGTGTCTTGATAAGATCGTCAGACAAGCAAAGATTAAACACGAAAGAAAATTATTTATGAATAATAGCAATAATCCTAAGCAACTTTGGAAACAAATAAAAATAAAACTTGGAACAAATTCACAAAATGAAAACACAATAAGTAAAATGAAAGTAAATAATCCTACGTTAAGGGATCCAAAACAAATTGCTAATCATATGAACTCATACTTTTCTAATATTGGAAAAGGTCTAAGTAATAAAATTAGAAACATCAGGGGTAAAAGATTACATCTACCACCAATGAATAGCAGCTCTATCTTCATTAAACCAACTAATACTGCTGAGATTTTAAGTATAATCAAGAATATGAAAATGAAAAATGGAGGACTAGATAACATTACAACAAAAGCCTTGAAAATATTATCAAACCTAATTATTAATTCATTAACACATATATTCAACCTCTGTTTTGAGTATTCAATATGGCCTGAAGCACTAAAAATGGCTGAGGTTGTACCAATTTACAAATTGGGTAATAGAATGGAAATATCTAATTATAGACCAATTTTCTTGATCTCTAATCTGACAAAAGTTCTTGGAAAAATTGTTTATATTAAACCACAATCTTTTTTTGATAAACATAACCTACTAGCAAAGAACTAATATGGATTTATAAAAAATAAAGGCACTAAAGATGCTTTGAGTTATATAACAAATCTATTATACAGTAAATTAGACCTCAGTAAACCAATTGCTATTACATTTTTAGATTTAGCGAAAGCGTTTGACACTGTCAATCACTTAATTTTATTAAAGAAATTATATAACTATGGTATAAGAGGTAAAGCGCATAAGCTTATAAGCAGCTACTTATCTGATAGGAAACAAAAAGTTAGAATAGCAGAGATAGAAAGTACCTATGAAATAATAACTACCGGAGTACCACAAGATACTATATTTGGACAACTCTTTTTTACAATCTATGTCAATGACTTAATAACTGATAGAACAAATAATGCCTTAGCATATGCTGACGATACAGCAATTATCTCAACTGATGACACTTGGAAAATAGTAGAAGAAAAAATGAATGAGTACCTTGATGAAATAAACTATTAGTTAGCATTAAATAAATTGTTCTTAAACGTTAAAGAACGGTATTTATAACGTTTGGCAATTACTGTGATAGTGTTCCTAAAGATATAAATATACATATACAGGGTGATAAAATAAGTAGAGTAGAATATTATAAATACCTGGGTGATATTTTTGATTACAATCTAAGATGGGTGAAACATATTGAATATATCATAAAGAGGACAAAATATTTAATGTATATACTGTGTAAAATGTTTAGGTATATACAATCAGATGTATTAAAAGCAATACACTATGCCTTTTTCCACAGCATAATTAACTACGGAAATAATGCATGGGGAGATGCTGCTAAAACTGCCCTAAACCTGCTTCACAATACTCAGAATAGAATATTAAAAATTGTAAATAAAAATAGATTTGTACAGAATAATCCGCCAAGTTTAACTCAAATTTTTGCATATCAATGGGTTTCATACCACAACGACTGGAGTAGAGTCGTGGCCAAGGCATAAGCGGGCCCGAACGACCGTCGCAGAGCAGACCCCCGGTGGTTCCAGTTGAATGGTTCCGGGGCTATAAGCTTCTTTTGTGCTTGGCGAGTGTACGTCCGTATCATCACCACGCGACAACGGTCCTGTAGATAGATATCGTGAGACGGGACCGGCCTCATCGAGCAATAATAGGAATTGCAGTTATGCCATAGCACGATGCGTGGGAGAATCGGGTAAATTAACGGACGCGTGGGAATTAATACGTTTTCCAGCGTCTAAGGCAGGGTCTGTCCGCATAATAACTTACTGACGAGTCAAGCGGGCAGACCCGGGACGAAACACTAGTTATTCGAAAAAGCAAATCATTAGTGGGGTCGAATAAGGTTCGCGTTGCATCTTGTATATTAAAGAGTTCTTATAGCTTTGCCTGTGGAGTACAGTCCACTTTTATTCCGTGTGTAAGAGAAAATATCGATTATAGTAAGTAGGTATCTATAGTCCTTATTATCCTGAGCGTAAGGAATCATTTCGACGACATCTGCTTGCCATGTCTCGGCCAAACCACGCACGAATTGTAGGTTTGTGCAACTCTTCAACTAGTCTTTCCATGCTTAATGATTGACTAACTGTGCCATAGCCTCTTTTATAGTTAAAATGTCAGCTTTAATTAGAGACTGTTGAACAGTAAATCATCTAGACTAGTTCTAACAATAAGTCTTGTAGTTATGTCAGTTATTCAACGAATTTCTATTTGAATAATCTTTCGTAAAGTTTCTAAATTAACAACATCACTTGGTTGTTGAGGTTCGGCAACATTGCATAATTTTTTATTTTCAATGTCGTAGTGACCTTCTGAAGTGATTTTAAAACCAATACCAGGTGGTCCTCGACTGTCTTCAGGTTTATTGAGATTACGTCCGAACACGTCGACGTTCATTTCGAAAATGATTCATGTATTCTTGTGCACGTAATATATATATAGCCTGCTTTTCGAAATCTTCAATTATAGAGTGTATTTCATTAACATGGCTTGGATTTCCAGCCGATTGTTCAGCAACAAGTAATTGAAGACGGTCAACGAGTTCATTTGGATCGTCCCAGTAGACATAATCAAGAGCAGTACGCTTTTTGGCAATTTTGTAACGAGATAGAGATCCACCAGAATGTATTGGTAGTCCAGTAGTTCATCTTGCAATTATATTAAACATTGAAGCAATAATATTATTAAACTTGTTACTATTGTGATAACGAATTCTTTCATCCTTGTCGTAGCGTCTTTTGTGTACCGATGACTGCTCTAAAATTTTACCATAATTTTTCAAATCTGTAGAACGATAATTCTTATTTGGATTTTTTGCTATGAGTAGTTCAACGAATTCTGAAGTTTTTGGATATTCTACTTCACCTACTTTGACATTTTTTTCATTAAAGGTAATCGGTAAGTTACCAATGAAAAATTCATTATTCTCTTTTCGTACGCCGTAAATCTTATCTAGATATTGAACTTAATTAAGTATAAGCGCTCGAAAATATAAGTCGTCAGTGGTAGCGATCTTGTCCTCTTCATTAGCTGCTGTTTCGAAAGATGTTTCATGTACAGTTTCAACAACTGTATTATTTAAGTCGTCATCAATACTTTTATCAAGTTCATCAATGCTAGCGTCTTTTTCTTGCAAAGAATTATTATTATTATTCGTCGCTTGTATCTCGGCAGCTTTTACTGTAATTTTTTTTAATCGATGAGTTTGTGTAGTGGGTCTACTGTTGGTTTAAAAACTTCATTTAAAATCTTCTCGCTAGTTTCTTTTCGAAATTTTAATATTCTATATTTATGTTGAATCGCATCTCGTGCCTTGACGAGTTGTCGAAGTATGGGTTTTTCTTGTTGAAAATCAGTCCTTTTGTCGCTTGAACGTTTTATTAGAAACTGAGGATTCATTTCTACGTGTAGGTCATATTTATAGCAAAATTATCGAAACCCTTTCGATATCTACCATAATTTTTTCCCCTATCTTTATTAATCACTAACAAACCATGTTTATCGTGTCTCCAACATTTAGAACACAATTCTTTGAACTACACATATGTCATATCGGTATTTACGTGCATATATATGTTTAAGATTTACTTCATGTTGTCCAAATAGAGCAAGTAAGTTTACGTTGTCTCTAACAAGATGTTTAGGTACATGAGCATAGGTTTGACATAGATAAAAACAGTCGATATTTTTATGTCTACCCATGCAGAAGAAAGCTTTAACATTGTCCTGTTTCTCGTAAGCAATGTCGTCATATATCATGATAGAATTTGAAAGGGCGTGGTCGAGATCAACAACTGCATCGTGTTCACTGAATGGGAAATATTGTACACCTTGTATAGGCTATATTTCACTCAAAAATTTATATTTTGTTTAATTCAACGATTTTCAGTAAACATAAACATTTTCAAATCGAACGCCGTTTGGGTGGGTTATGAGAGCAAGTAAGCTGTTTGTTTTTCCACAGTTTGACGGACCGATGAAAACAGCGCGTATACTGTCAGGTAGTAGATCACCATGACGCTTTACTTTTTAATCTTGCTCCACAATGACATCAAAGTTTTCTATTGGTAACTTAACAGATTGCTTTTTGAAGTCCATGTTCTTTACTCTGTGAAATCTAAATTATGACTGAATGTTTCAGTATTAATATAAGCCTTTTATAGATTTATCCATCAGTATTACGCTAGCCTTCAAAGAGTGAGGATCATACACAAACGAGGACGTGGCTTAGTCAATAAAATTATTAATAAACTTCCCATCAAACTTCACATACCCGGACATCAATACTGTGGTCCAGGGACAAAGTTGGTTCAACGTTTAGCCAGAGGAGATCTTGGAATAAATCCTCCTGACGCAGCTTGGAAGGAGCTTTTTTACGCCATGAAATTAAAATCAAAGTTCAGTATGGGTTTAAAGAAGAGAAGGAAGCAAGTTTCTTTTAAAAATATTATAAAAGCTGCAGCGTTTAAATCAGCACCGACCAAATGCGCTCTGACAGTCATCCGGTCAGCTTTGAAAAAAGCTCGCAGCGTCGTCAAAGAAGCTAGTGGTAAAAAGAATGTTAAAATTACACGTATTTTAAAAGTTCCCGCGAAAACAGGTGGGGCGCTTCCATTCCTCATACCTCTATTTGCAGGTCTGAGTGCTACTGGTGCCCTAGCTGGTGCGGCTGCCGGAATAGTTAAAACGGTAAACAATATAAAAGCTGCTAAACAACAGTTGGAAGAGAGTAAAAGACATAACAAAACTATATCCTATATCTTGGAATTGATGAAGTAAAATACAATCCTAAAAAATATAAAGACTTTGACACGTTCATCATTGTGGATAACTCTGTCTGAAACTTCTGACTGAAGCTATATAAACAGTTGTAAAAGAAAAATCACATCATTCTGAATTAAGCAGTCATGGAAGATTCATTAACCTTGACACTTTCGGGTACGTCTTCAATACTAGAGACTCAGTATTTTCCGCCAATGGAGCTATCCTTAAACAAAAATTACATACTATAGGTCTCGTAGAACTTTTAATATTCAATTCTATTCCGAACATAGTAATAATAACAACTTTTACGTAGGTGGAAACGTTTATACTCTACCAATAGGAAGTTACGAAATTGAAGATATTGACAACTTTCTTCGTAACAAATTAACGCACAACGATATAACGTTTAATTTAAAGCCAAATAATAATAGATTTCGCTGTACCATCAAGTGTAGTTAGCCTATTGATTTTAGGCCTCAAAATTCTCTTGAGCAATTTCTCGGTTTCGACAGACGTATTTTTAAAGCAAACGTTTTACATACTTCCGATTTAACTATTACAATTCTTAAAATTAACGCTTTAAGAGTTGAGTGCAATATCACTGCACGTGCATATATCAACGGTCAAAAAGTACATACGATTCACCAATTTTTTCCTGCCGTATCACCAGGACATAAAATCATAGAAGTTCCATCTCACGTTATTTACCTTCCGGTAGCTGTAAAAAGATAGATTATTTGCAAATACGCATTGTCGATCAAGACGGAAATTTAGTCAATTTTCGAGGAGAGGTTATTACTATCAGATTACATCTCAAACAGTCGTGATGGGTATCGTTTACAATAGAAACTATATAAGCCAAACGACATGTTCGAAACGCATCAGTCATCGACGAACCACCAAAGCACTAACACGTCGAAGCATACAAATTCTAAAAAGTCTAGGTTTAAAAATCGTTCCTGGTGGAAGATAACTTGCATATTCTTTTGTTGTTTCCAAAGAAATGGAAGAAATACTAAACATCCAAGTACCCGTTGCTTTTGATGTATCTGTGGCACATTACGAGGTTCACGCTCATCAACCGTATACATCATCATTTAACAACAGCGATGAAATACCTATTCAACATCAAGATTTATGTCTTTTGCCATCTCGAAGTGCATTACATATCTGTGGACGATTAATTAAAACTAACAACACTCCTGTTGAAAATACAAAACTTGTAAATAATGCCATTTGTCACTTGTTTGAAGAAATTAGATACGAATTGAATGCCATTGAAATAGACACTCATCAAAGGTTGGGTGTCACATAAGCCTACTCAAAGTTACATCATGGATCGATGTAGAGGAAACACAGAAAATAGTTGACGATGCTGGTTACTTCAATGTATCGATTCCATCGAGTCTAATTTTCGGCTTTGCAGAAGACTATCGTTAAATTGTAGTAAATGCAAAGCATGAACTCATTCTCGTGAGATCGAGAAATGATATAAATGCTGTTATACAAGCTGCTGTAAGAGTAGAAAATGTCGTGAATTTTGTGAACTTCAAGATAGAATTAACTCGAATCGAATGATTAATGCCATACGTAGTTGCATCTAATAGTAACAAAATTCGTCTACTCGATTTCGTTGGGAAAGATCGTCCTATTTCCATGAGTTTTCGTACTTGGGAGTTGTACGAGTACCCGCTACTTCCAACTACTTCGAGACAGGTATGGACCGTTAATACATCTAATCAACTTGAAAACCCACGTTTTATCATCTTAGATTTCCAAACGAATCGAAAAGATCAGAGGGCTATGAATGCTAGCCAACTCGATCACTGCAATCTTACAAATGTACAACTCTTTCTCAACTCTCAGTATTATCCATATGGTAATCTTAACCCCGACGTTAACCGTAATCAATATGCCATACTCTAGGATATGTATGCTAGTTTCCAAAATTCTTACTATAGTAAAGATTCAGAACCTATGTTGAAAAAGTCGTAGTATTGCACTTTCATACCGTTGATAGTTATAGACTGTTCAAAACAAAATGAATCTTTAAAGAACGCCCCCGTCGACGTTCGTTTGGAATTTGAAACAAAAGATAATTTCCTCCCGGAACTTCAGCCTATTGTTTAATTTTACACGATCGCATAGTTCAATACAGCCCAATCGGCGGTGACGTTAAGAAATTGGTATAAATACCTGTGCATATTTCATTTCTCTTCATTCGATCATAATGGGACAAAACAGCTCCAGAGTCGCTCCACAGGAGCAACAACAACAACAACATTCTAGCGAAAAAAAACACAATGGAAAACATACACAGAAGTATATTCCCCTAATACCCACTCCATACCTCAGCAAAACGGTTACAAAAGAGACTTTAATAGTACTTTTCGACACTGGTGCGGAAGGTGATGATTTACTTCATCTGACGTTTTTCGCACGAGCGAAGCGAGTGAATAATCACTTCCGTACTCGTGTCGAACAGTATTTTATACCACGAGCGCCGAAAAATCATACCAAAGTTGTGATTTTGAGGTTAGAGTGGTATAAATTATTTTATAGTATAGATAATGCAGAATGGTCAGTCAAAATGGTCCACAGCCGTTAGGCCGCTAACAGCTGACGACCGCTGCAAGCCGCCGGACCGCTGGCAGCTGACAGCCTGCTGCAAGTCACCGCTTCTGGATCCGCTGGTCTGACTGCCGGCCTTCTCGTGACCGCCCTGACACTGCCGCCTTAACTCGCTGGCTCGACGAGCGCTACCAGACCACCTCGCTCCTGGACCAATGGTTACAGAACCCGCTCAGTCTGGTCGCCGCGTAGCTTATCTACTACTACAAATTTTCTGAAAGGATCTTACTAAATTAAACTATTCTTTAACGCAATTCTAAACGCTGCAACTTCGCGTAATTATAAATAGATTTTAACGCACGTATACCGTTATATGAATAGAATTTTGATATGGATAACTAACTACCGCTAACTGAAGCGTTTAATAATGCTATACGTCAAGGCCAGATGAGATCGTCGTGTATCGTCCATTTCACGTACTATCTTGAAGCCAACACTACCTTGGATGACCAGTTAAATCAAAGGGTTTGGTACAGATTGAGGTAATCGCCTCAGTTCTTTATTACTTTAAAGTAATAATTCGCGTAGGTATAACGACTCCTAAGAAACGAGGGTCTTATTTAAGATAAAAATAGCAATTCTTATTAAAGTATTATTTAAAAACGCTTAGACGTAATAGTCAATCTTTGGGACAATGCTGGAACGCCTAGATGAGTCGTTCATAATAAGCAAGCCTATCGTGCAATAATGTTGTGAGATGATGATGCCTGATGAAGTGTACTCTTGTATCATGAGTCGTCGTTATAATAAGCAACAGCGGTTTCAATGTACATCTAAAATGTGTTTTTATTTATTCCACTGTGTTTTGATAATTTCTTAAATACTTCAATCTCTCGAAGTCAAACAGTGATGACAATAAATTTTGCTTTAATGAAACTATACCTGATATAATTTAAAAGACAATTCGCTTTCTCATATTAAAATTAAAAGACCATAATCCAGATAATCTCTCTTTAAAACACCTTGAAAATCTTCTTGTACCACTAAGACCTATTTTAGTCAAACTTTTCAATCACTCTATACATACTAGTTTATATTCAATAATTCATAACAATTATCCACAATAATACACAAACAATATCGAATATTCGTTCAACTGCAAATCTATGCTATACCTATTGCGAAAGTCTTTCATAAGATTATCCCAGAAAAAATTGCAAAGTTTCTGAAAACGTAAAAGGTACTTCCACCACTTCAATTTCGTTTTAGATCTAGGCATAGTTCATTAGATATACATCCTTTTCGAATATTATAAGCAAGATCCGGTTGATCACAAAATGATCCAAACTACATTTTAGTATTTTACATTATCCTTTTGCAATTTTGCGTTTTCGAAAAAAAACATATAAAGATGAAATTTTTAGAGTCTAAAATGAAAATTAATAGTTATTATCTTAATTAACTAGTACTTTTAATTTTCTATTCGTCTTTACTTTTCGTAGATATTTTATATTATTCTTAAAAGTATACGACGATTTAAAAGATAGAAAATTGCACGTTTATTAAGTATGATTGTTGATTTTTTCCTCAAAAATTAACAAAACGTGTATCATGCGTACTTGCTTATTGTTTCTATTAATATACTTAAATATGAAATAAATTACGAACCTTCACCATTAAGCCGTTGTGCCCAATTTTATATTTTTTTTTATATTTATTATTTTATTTCTGGTTAAAGTGCCGAGAAAATGGCCGAGAAGTGGAAGAAAAATTTCTTCATGTTATTTTTTTAGATTAACTTAGCCCTTAACAGTTGAGCTTATGAAATTACAGATTTGAAAGTAGTGCTTATGTATAAGTAACCGTATTGGAATTAGAATACAATTCGCGCATGATAATCGATTATATTACGTCTAACTGATGCATTCAAATGAAAGTATTTAATATCTCCTTCTTTGTCACCCTTTCTTGTTCTCAGTCTCTCTTCCACACACAGTACCCTAAGCTATAAAAAAATAAAATTTTCGATACATATTGCAATGTCTTAAAACGGTTCATTTTGTAATTAGCAGTTGTAATTTTATAAGATTTTCTACTAGTTATTAAGAAGTAGATTAAAGATTGAAAATTCATATGGAAGTAAGTGTAGTATGTGTTTGAAAAATCTATCAGTTGATATATAATATTAATATATACGTATTGAACAATTATGAACATTGAATGATACTACATTATTATAGTTATTCTAACTTTTCATTTTCGGTGAATTAATAAAATCCACAAAAACCTTATCGGAAGTTATGTGTATTAAAATAATTACTCTCCTTCCATTAAAAAATGAATAAATTACCAATTAGTCTTCCTTTCATTAGAAGGTGGGTTTGATAGCCTTTGTATTTTCTGACCTTAGCTCTGAACGTGTCTCTGACCCTGAGAATTACCCCACTTCTACCAGACAGATTAGTAGGTAAGCAAAGTGAATAGTGGGGGAGACGCATGTTTCTATGACAACATGAATACATGTAATTTTGGGAACGGCGGTTTAGATGTCTCTTGGTTTCGACTCTATAACGGTGTAGTGAATCTTTGATTAAAATGGAAGGAGACTCTATACACCCTATGCCCTATGGGAGGAACACAGAAGAAGTTATGTTCGATAATATATCAAAAAATAAAGATTTGGAACGAGGTCTACAACAGATACAGGCTAATCCAGCTCAGGACCCGACTGTTCGTCTCGCAGCAGAAGCTGTACCTTAGTGAATGTGAAGTAGCAAAACGAAGAAGACGAGTGAGTTTATTTAGAATTTAATGAGTTCTGAATAAACGTGAGTTTATTAGTGAAACTACATCTGATTGATGATAAATTGGAAATCTGAGAAATACTTAAGTAGCAAAATATTTCGGTATCTGCACAAATACACAACGTATTTATTTACCCATAACTATCTTTATATAAGAAAAATAGCAACAATGTAACGCTCTTAAATAATTTTTCAATAAATTAGTGTTCGATTTCCGGAACGTCGCCTTAAAGAGTCTCGGTTTAAACGTCAATATACATGGAGAGAATTTTAGAATAAAACTTACCGTGGCAGTTTGGTAAACGTAAAACGGATTGACCGGATTTGAAAAATTACCGTGACAGTCCAGTAAAACATAGTGAAATCCTCATGATTTTTACCGGACTGTCACGGTAATTTTTCCAATCTGGTTCAATTCGTTCTACGTTTTCTTTTTGTGCTTCTTCCTGTTCTAAGGTAACGCAAGACTTCGATTACGAAACCATTACTTCAAAGGAAATGTGGATAATCACCAATTAAGATTTAAAACTTTACAACGTGTACAAACGCGGCAGGTACGCTGATCTTTATTATTTATTTTTTTAATAATTCTTATCTTTTCAAGGTAAGTAAAATTCTTGGTAAATTAATAATGATTAAGGCATTTTAATAAAATTTATAGAACAATCTATTGTAGTTTTATAATTTTTAAGCACGATCGCTACTTTGTTTTTAAATAAAAGATACTTGTATGAATTAACTCTTAATAGCTATGTAGAAGAGAGTGAGGCTATATCGTATACTTTGGGTCAATTTATTTGCTTTTAATACTTTTGCATTTCAGCATAACGAAATTTCAAAGTTATCAAAATTATTAATTGTCTTATATTACAATCTAAAGTTTAAAAAGAAGTATACAAGGTAGCCGGACTCTCCTCTATATAATGTCTATTTAATACTACAACATTATCAATATTGTAATTTTCAAATATTTGCTATATATCAGGCATGTTGCACTTCTTGAAGTATAATCTTGTAAATCAAAACTTAAATAATAAAGAACAATTCTAAAAAATAGTTAACATCGCAATCACTTCATTCTAATAAACGAGACTTATAATTTGCACTCATTGACAAAGTCGCTGTACACTCAGAAAAAGAAACTTCATGGTAAAAGAAGATAGTATCTAAATTCTTTTTGTGTCAAGAAGATTTCTGGGTAAGGCATAAAGAATTTCTCTTACATTAAAAAGATGACAACTTAAAGCAACTGAATTATCGTTCTGCAACAGGCGAATTAATCTTCTAGGCATAATCTTACTGGATCAAGTAGCTTCTTTTTCTGAGTGTACATCACTTGTTGCACTACAGCTGCCGTAATAATTATTATGTTCAATTGTATTTCAAGGTTTATGAACATAAACTATCGAAGCAAGATTTTAATTCTTAGACTGAAAGATATATGTGCTTCAAATGTGTATTAACTATAGAGCATTTACTGAAAGAAAAAAAATCAATAATCAAGTACGTCAGTTGAAGGATCGTAAAGGACTCGGAATTTCCTAAACACCATATCCACTGACGCCACTATGACGCTGACGACTCCCCACCCTTTGTTGGTCAGACTCATATATAAGCAGTGGTGGGGGCTATATTCAGCGGCACTACGAACGTACGTGAATCCGAGAGCGGCAGTTTCTACTCCTCGTGGATTTTCACTTGGTAACCATACAGTAAATTTTTTATTAAAATGGCATATCACCACAGACATCCAGATGATAAAATGTTCGATAAGCTATCCAGAAATAAAGACTTGGAAGAAGGTTTGCAACAGATACAAGCAAATCCATCTCAAGATCCAGTCGTTCGGCAAATGGCTGAAACTATTTTAAGAGAATGTGAAAAAGCTGAAAAAAGGAGACACGTAAGTTTATTTCAAATTCAAGACTTATTACTCAAATATGATTAAAATGAACATAAAAACAAATCAAAGTTAATTTTATAAAATAATGGATAATGTTCAATGAGAGACTTCGTTTCTGGCATTTGATCGTTCACAAAACACCAGTCTAAAAAGTGAAATAAAAAGTGTAAAAGTAAAGTGAGCTTTATGCAGTGTATTTTGATTGGTTATTGGTTTGCTCAATAATACTAAGCATTGTTCTGTTTAACAATTCAAAGTTACTTATTTTTACAGAATAGAGCAATAGCTTTTTGCTTCGGTTTGGTAATCGGAATAATTATGGTAGCATGGAAACTTTCTTTATCTCATAAATAATAAAAAGTGAGTATGTTTATAATTTATTATTTTAGTATTAAAATGTAAATTATTAATAGATCTTATAAAATATTAATAAAATAAGCTAATGTGCCAATTTCCTATCGCTGTAATTACCTGAATTTTTTTTGTATCTAAATGTTAAAATATACATTAAGTTCAAATATAAAATGAATTTAAAATAAATGTTTTATGAATCAAAATAATTAAGAAATTTTCTTCCATACAGGTAAGAATATATTTGATGAAGATTTTCCCCAGCAAAATTCATGAAAAAAATAACGATAACAATTGGAACTAAGAAAAACTTAACTACGCGTATTTTTTTGACAAAATAATGGTTTTTCCAGTAATCGTCAGTGAAGTTCCGAAAATCGTAAAAACTTTTGCAAGACTGCTTCATCAGAGACTCAATTGTGTATAATTAGTAATATATAAGTGATGTAATAAGTGCTGTGTTATTTTTAAAGTTGTACAAAGACTTGAAATGATAAATGCGTAAGCTGTGTATGTTATTGGCGCCGTACTTGTGCAGGTTGTTGCTTCTTTCTAGTGGAAACTATGATAGTTACAAATGTTTTTTTTTATAAACATAACAAACCAAAAGAGATTATTTTTTATAAAATCTCAAATGGACATGTACTGTATTTGTATTTTAATTAAAAATATGTATATAAAAAGTAAATATGTATGTAAAGTAAATTAATTGTAAAATGTTTATAAATTTATATAAAATAAATTATCATACAAAGTATTTTACACAACGTCATAGCAGTAGAGATGAATAAACAGACGGAGATTTAGACGGAATACAAATTCAAAAAATTTTCTGCCTAGTTATTCCATACTGCTGAAACTTTTATTATTATAATCAATATTAGCGTTTTGTTTAGCGTTAAAATTTAGAGTTTTACGCGAAATTAAAGCTTTAAAATTAAACTAACTTGTAAAAGAATATCATCAATGATGATACACAGAAAATTCTACCTTACTTTGACAGTTATTTACTTTTTCAATTGCATGTTTATCTTTATTTATTTTATAGCCAGAATCTTTTGTTTCAAAACCCATCACCATGTACAGTTTTACTCAAAACCCTTTTTTATTACTTAAAACAAGGCATTTATCTTTTATTTCCGGATTAGATTTCTACAAGTTGTGTGTTCGAAATATAGTATATTACGCTACAAGGGCAGGAAGTTGAAATTCCGACGAAGCCGAGGGTATCATATCGTGCAGTTTGGGGCTTTAAGCTTCCTACCTATGTAGCGTATACTATTTTTCTTTATAGCCGGTCATAAGTACGTTTGATAATTCACTTAGAATTATTAAAAACAATGTCACTACGCCCCAACTGACAGCCAATTGCGCGGCCACGTTCGGACACTCGCGAAGCTTTGAATTTTCTCTCTCTCTCTCTCTCTCTCTTTTAAATACTTGCTTTTTTAGGTTATGATGCCTGCCCCGACATTTGCAGCACGGCGAAGCGAGTTTGGAGAAATTTTGTTCACTTTTTTTTTAAATCGTAATTTATCGAGAACGGCTCTATGTATCTGAATGGGATATATAGCATTCGAAAGAGAATTAAATTACCTATATTTTCTAAAAAAAAATTAGTTTTCTAGCTATCACGGTTCTTTTGTTATTAACAAAAACGTAAAACCTGAAAAATGAAAAAATGAGTTTTGTACGTTCAACGATTGCGGAAATGAAATTGTCTTAATCTTGTCGAAAGTTATTGTAGAGGTAGATTTTGGATAGCTCTTATTCTGTGAACAAAATGGTTGGTCCATAAATTTCAGTGATATTTTTTCATAGAATGAATAGTTTTCGAGAAAAAAAATCATGAAAGTTGAAAAAAAATGCTTCCAAACGCTCACTTTCTTCAACTTTCCTGATTTTTTTTATCAGAAAATATGCATTCTAAGAAAAAAGTTTAAGGATATTTTCTTCATATAACGTCATTCTATAACGCGTTTCATTCTATAACGCGCAAACACAAAACTACGCACACCGATCCGAAAAAAATCTAATAGAAGACAACATGCGTGAGTAACTGAAGAAGACGAATATTTAGCAAAGAAAAGTTGGTCGAGTCGTCAAAACATAATTATTAAAAAACGATGATTTTATACGCGATGTCGAATCCTTCTCTGGATATTAAAAGAAAATACTTTATAACATAACAATACAAGAATCAACAATTACCGTCGATGTTATTAATTTATTTTATAGTTTCAAAATAATACGAATTTTTCGTATGAAATCTTTTGCAATCAATGTTAAAATGTAATAATAGCAAAATATTAAATAAAATGAATTGTATATAGAACCATTTATATATAAAGTCCGAATCAAGAATTTTCTATGAAATAATATATAATTATATTATAATTTTTATAGAAATATAGTAAAAAATAAAATTGCTTTAAATGCGTTATGTCTCCCGTACAATAATTTTCCTTGCGAACACAATCAAAGAACAATTTTAAATTATTTTTTTTATCAGAGTTTGTATTTGCGATTGTTTTCCATTCCATACAAGCATTAAAATAAAAATAAAAAATTACAAATGGAACAACAATGAATAGAAATGAAAAAATTACAAGTTAATATTTTCCATAAAATTTTTCCAATTTTTTTTCGTGAAAAATTTATTTTTTAAATTTTAATTTAATAAAAAGAATCAATAAATTATTTTTAGGAAGCTACCTGCCAATGAATTGGCAGCGGTTTTTATTCATGGTACAAAATTTTGTCACATTCGTACACGCAAGCACGGAAAAAATTTTATCGAATTCCAGAAGGCTTTATTGTTGATGATTTATAAAGTAATATTAATAAAAAGTATTAAAAAACGCAGTAGCACCTATGCTATGGTGGACGCATTTTTAGCATTTTCTCTTCAGCAACATGCATGTCCCTGCAGTAACATGAACATTAAATCAATTTTTAATTTTAATTATTCATTAATCATATATATTTAATAGTATTCCTCTACTATTAAGTATCTAAATATAAGAAATAGAAAAATGAAACTTGAATTATCAAGATAAAGTTTCAATTCTTGTACTGAAAAACACCTACGCCCAAGCTCCGCAGTGATTGGTACATTTCCTCTAATACAAAAAGATCAATACCCTACTGAGGAGCGTCAAGTTCACTGAAAGGGCGGAAGAAGCCCCTTGGATTTCCCAGGCGTATCAACGGGGTGGTGACCTTAAGAATTTCCCCCATGTTCCCAAAGCAATATACACGCCACGGTGGGAAAGACCAGGCCGGCGTCAGTATAGTACTTCGCAGATTCAGGAAAGGTAGCTTTGGTACAGAGTTGTAGATTTTTTATCAAAATGGAAGAATTGAAAGAAAAAGAGATCATTGAAGTCGTAGAAAATACGCCACAATCCAAAGAAACACAACAAAATCTGCAATCTATGCATGTGACTCTAACTCTGGATCCGGAAGTTCGTAAATTAGCTCAGAGTATTATGAAGGAATGTGAGTCTCGAAGACGTACGAGAGCTGTAAGTTTCATTCAAGTTTGACACATTTAGTGCAAATGCAATTTTAGTAGTTACTTATGAGAATATAATGAAGTGAAATGTTATAAGAGTGTAATTTTAATCTCGCTTTTACTGAATATATCTAGTTTTTATTTGTATAGTAGTAAAAGAAAAAAT
This sequence comes from Torymus tubicola, assembly GCA_035583055.1. Classification (NCBI taxonomy): domain Eukaryota; kingdom Metazoa; phylum Arthropoda; class Insecta; order Hymenoptera; family Torymidae; genus Torymus; species Torymus tubicola. Next base: position 16,302 of record JAWWEQ010038735.1, read on the forward strand.
CTAAAATATTAATGTATACGAAGAAGCGAGCTTATTTAACTTATCTACTAGCTATTATCTACATTATTTTATTGTACTCAGGCATCTTTAAAATTCTTTTTGTTTATTAAGATGATAGATAATTTCGAATGTACTTGATTTTGCAAAAACTTATATAACAATGTATCTTATGTACTAAATTCAAACAATTTTTTTTTAGAGAAACATTGTAAATTTATTCAATTTCAATAAACCGATAGTTTGTCTTGTACTATTTGTTAAACACCGTGTTTAAGTCTGAATTTGCGCTGCTAGTACGCTTCGTTTAATTATGTAAAAAAGCCCGTGTGCCACTTCTATTCAATAAATAAAAGAAGAATTTTCACACAAACAAAGCAGTTTTACAGTTAAATATACATTAAAAAAATAATTTAAGGTAATTTTTTTTTCAAGAAAGCATCCTGTTGAAGTAGTAGCCAATTTTACAAACTATTATGATGAGACATATAACTACTGAAACTTTAACGTACTGTAGAAAGTACAGCTTGTAATTATTATTATGCGAAATATGTCAAAATCAGTCATTGTTTTAACTTTCTTTCGTCTCGTGTAGCAGAAAAAGAATTAAGGACATTATAATTTTAAATAATTGTAAATAATATTTTTTGCAGCATTGTATACCACTTCTCATCTTAATACTAACATTTTTGGTTATAACATGTTTAATTCTCCAGGCTCGATAAACTTAAAATGGTAAGATGTTTTTTTTTTGTTTTAGAAACATACAATGCTTTTTATTAATATTTAATAATATTTGTTTATAGAATAGAGAATAAGTTGAGATTTTGAAAATGTGGTAAGTTTTAATTAACTCTTTATTTTTACTAATAATTTGACAGTAGAAATACTTATTATTTGTAAGTGAACAAACGAATGTTTGTTAATAGTTAAAGTTACAAGTACAATTAATTTAAGATGATTAACTCTTTTTTAAATTTAATATTATAAACTCTTATAACTAGAAAAATTATACATGTGAAATAAAGGTATATTGTGTTATTATATTGTGTTATATTTCGATTTAAACAATTGTGACGTTAACTGTTCATGAATATTGTGTTAAACATAAATGTGATTGTTAAATTTCAATAAATATCAAAATAATTTTTCTCTCAGTATAGCAGAACTTTCGGAGAACGGAAAACTTCAAGGCATATTAAAAGAATCCAGAACAATGCAGACAACTTTACCATAAAATCACAAGTACATACACATCAAACTACACTACAAACTACTTAACAGAATTTATAAGTACTACACAACCCAAAACGAAATTACAATTAATTTTTTTCTAATATCTAAATATTTGCGTTATTTTATTTTTTATTTTGAAACTTAAAAGTCTTCATTGCTATTTAAAATGAATAAATGCAGATCTATATCCTTTGAATCGAAATAAACTTCACGATCTATGTAATGTGTTTATGAAACTATAAAAAGTATTATTCGATTTGTATATAACTTCTTGAATTGTCAAAAGTTGTCAACTTAAATATATGAGTTAATTAATAATACATTACGATACAAGTGCGGGAAAGTAGATTTTCGTTTCGTGTGATGTTTACACCCGAGCGAAGCGAGGGAGGAAAGGCATATGAGACGAGAAACTTTCCAGAACATGTATCGTACAGTAGTTTTTGATATGACGTGTGGAAAGTCAGATTTTGAACACACGTTTTTTGCCGAGCGTGTAGAAACAGTAACTTTCCACACGGAGTGTTGAAAAGATTTTTATTATTGAATAGAAAAAACTCGCATGAAAACCTGTCGTTTCATATCATCAGATTAAAAAAATTTTTTTTAAAGATCGACACATACCATTTTTTACAAAAACAGCACTATTGAACTATTGAATCTCTTCATCTGTAACCCACGAACGTGAAATATTATTATATATTGTAGGAAATTACACTTAAATAGTAGTGATTTTGGATACATTAAGTGTTCTTTTTTGTATTAAATTAAAACTTTTCGAACCATAATGCTGTTAGTTTGATACCACATTGCAAATAATTACTTCACTATTTGTAATGATAGTTCTATACAGAGGACAATTTTTGTACGCGAGTATCAATAATTCACTAACGAATAGTTTTAACGTTACGATACTTATTTATAATTTTGAATAATTTTAAGAAATATGAATAACTACAGTATTACATAGACCTTGACATTTTATACAGAAGCTTTATGTAAAAAAAGTAAATTTATTAATAATGTCTTTTTATTCCCTTTTCTAAAAAAATATGAAAATTAATTTGAATTACCAGTTAGATTTTTTAATATTGTGTAGTAATGTTAGAAGTAATGATTAAAAATCACAAACGTACAAGAAGCAGTCCGGAAATCAACTCAGCTTGGGGCGAGAAGAATAATGGCTACTTTACAAAGACACTTTACACTCTAGAACAAAAGATGGTGAAAAGAAACGCCTTGATCATCAGTCCAGACTTTCGAGGCCTACATAAAGAGAGAAAAATGGAACCTTTTATTGTAAAACGTGTTTGTCTTCCGAATATATATACATATAAGAAAAAATATAATGAATTAAATATTCCTTATCTTAATTTTGTAATTAAATATTTTTATATTGTTACATACATGTATGACTTCAGAATATATAATTATGCTGTAAAGTTTGATATGCAATTGAAGATAGTGGCACGTTGCTTCTATCGACAAATTCTAATAGTAATAAGATAATTATGATATGCTTAAATCAATTGTTATATTTCTGTAGATCTGAATAAAATTACATAATAAACTGAAAGAGTATATACACTGAGAAAAATGATGTATTAAAAATTACTATAATACATAGTAACATCGACTCACACTTGCAATATCAAA
>JAWWEQ010038746.1:0-19188 GCA_035583055.1 Torymus tubicola
TATATATTATATACATTTTAATTCTTGCCTTATACGCTGATATTTTATTTACAACAAACAACACCATACAAACACATTAATATGACACGTGTACTATGTTGGAATATACGATTTATTCATTACATTCGCACGACCACCACGACAAAATATTATAAGAACTTGCCATCATATATACACTGAATAATTCAACAATTAAAATTACTCAACTAAAGTCATAAGAAGCTTTCCCCGCTCTTAATACTGGCAGGCAAAAATTTCCTGAAATTCATTCGTCATAATTAGCCCATTCGACAAAACCTATAATATATATATATATATACACAATACACAGAGTTTGTCCAGAGAAAGGCTCTGGCGACGAAACCGACAAACCAAGCGAGCGAGAGATAATCCTCGCGCGGGGGGACGCGGGAGACAGGCCAAAAAAGAAGCAAAAACGTGTGCGTATACGTATACATATATATATAGTATATTACGATCCTTCCCTATACTCTACACATAAACCCTAGTGCCCGATCCACATACATATAACGAATAATACATCGCTCGCTTGCTCGCGCGGGGCTTCGTAATAATAATACGCGGCAGTGGCGGCGTTATAGCTCTTCTTCTTTGTACTCTGGATTTCTCCCTCTCTCTCTCTCTCTCTCTCTTTAATCTTTTTCTCGTATATACCTATACGCGCTTGTACGTATACGCGCGGTGTCACTTTGCAGCGCCGAGGCGTTTGAAATTTTTAGTAGTAGTAGTAGGGGGCGAGTATAGGACACCGTTAATCCCGCGTGGATATATATATATATATATTCTCCGTCTTCGGGGATTATCTAAAGGGGGAGAGTATAGTATTAAATTATATTTGTCGGCGCGTATAGTATATAGCAGCGGTTAAGATGGAAAGGTGTATATATATATGAAGATACCGATAAGAAGGAATTATAAGGTCAGTGATCGGCAAAGGACTGTGATGATGAGGTGCGTGCGCGTGTGTGTATAGAGTGGAATCTCTTGTATATATAGGAGGTACGTGTGCTGGGATCTATGATGATGATGATACGCGCGACGAAAGCTAGAGAGGGAATGAGGACTGGTTTATAGGTGCTATATATATATATATATATATAGCTACTGGTTGGGTGAGAAAGTGAATTATTCGGGCTAGGATGCGAGAGTATATGCGTCGGGATTGATATTGGTGTTTGGTGGGAATCGGTGCTTGCGCCTCGGGTTCGTATATTATAGTTGCGTGTAAGAGGATTTAATAAAGGATCGATATAGTGTATAAGTGGAGCTGGTTTAATTTGACGATTGTTGGAATAATGGTTATAGACGCGGTATTACGTGCGTAATGAGGTTTGTTATTACAATCAGAGGTTCCGAATTATATATACATATTAGTACTGTATAAAGTCACATATATATATATATATTTTGAATATAGATTTCTTTTTCTTTGTGGAATAAAACTTTCCTCGACTAAAAAATAGAACCAACCAAGCTCAATATATTTTTTTCAACTATTTCCCTATACTTCCACAGCCAACTGTCCCTTATACTTCCCGTCTCCTTTCGCCAACCCTTTCAATTTTTACTTTCTACCTCCAAACCTCCCCTCCACCCTCGCAACCCCCGAAAAAACAAACAACAGCAGCAGCAGCAGCAGCGCTGTGTGCAATAAAAAAATCAGCCTCACCGATCGTTAACCTCCCTCAAAATCGCTCTCTCACATACGCGCGACGCTAATTTCCCGACCGGCGGCAGTATAGCGCAGCAGCAGCAACAGCGTGCCGAACGGAAATTCGACGGGACCTAGAGCGTTTTTCAGGCCTTTTTTCCGGCACCGGCGCCGGCTGTTGTACACACTATACGTTGCGTCGTGTTGTTTTTTTTCTCTCTCCCTCCCCCTTCCAAACGCGCCGTATGTCGCCGTATGTATATATATATATACCCGTTTGCGACCGGGAAAAATACACACACACACACACACACACACGTATAACCCTTTTTTTCGTGCACAGGGCGCGTGTATTGTGCGCAGACGGAGAGAGGAAGAGAGTCGAGCGACAAAGGAATGCGAGGGTTAGGTATTGGTATATACGCGGGTGCGTACGTAGGTATATATACGTTTTTTGGGAGTATTTTGGCGGAGTTGGATTGTTTTGGGGGAGGAAGAGTTTTTTGTGGAATTAGAGAGCGCTGGTGGTGGTGGTGTTTTCGTTGAATAATTTCACTGGCGAGCGAGCGCAGACTTTTGCTGGTGATGGTAGAGGAAAATAGTGATATTTTTGAAGTGGAGCTGTCTTATTTGTTGGTTCTGGTGCGAAAGTGTGGAAGAAAATGTGGTTGGTGCAGAGAAGAAAAATATATGCTTTCGAGGTTGTAAGATAGTGTTGGATGTATATTTAAACTATTGATCAAATTCATATACAAGCAGGAAAAATTCTAATTACCCAAAAATTAAAATATTTCGTTTCATATTTACATATACTTTTCTCCGCACCAATAACCTGCACATATACTCCTCTATCTTCCAAACCTCACCAAACAGGCATAACATCACTTTCGCTCGCTATCTTTCACTTCGCATTACTCAACCTCCACCTCACACATTCCCTCTCCACACTGAAATCCCCTAAAATAAAGTGTATTTCGATACCACATACATATACACACATACACGTCCTCCCTACTAACAAAAGCGACGCGCGGCATCATCTCCATTTACACTTCCTCCGCGTTCATTCCTCCTTATAGCGCTCGCGCGACCGGTCTCTTCTTCTTCCCCTTCGTCTCCTTCACCTTCTCCTCTCCTCCTCCTTCTCCTTGACAAAGAAAAGCTTCGTGTGTCGTCTGGGTACAACATTTGTACAGAGGAAATAGACTGGAATGGTATAGCAAAGGGGTTCTGCCTTTTTTCCGGAGGCGTATATACCCGCCGTCGTCGTCGTGTACACGCGTTATACTCGATCTACACACATACATACTGCCCCTTGGGGTCCCTGAAAATTGGCCCGGCAGCCGAACAATCGGTCCTATTACCCCTGGCATTTTGTCAGCGTGTGTATGTAGGGTGCACGTACCACTTTTTTTTTAGAAAGAGAGAGAGAGAGAGTGAACGCGGACGGTTGGCGTTCTCGTATTGTCCGGTACCGTAATTTATCGATTCATGCGCAAATCGGTTGAATTAATGTGCCCCGCGTGTCACGCGTGTTCTTTATGTATACATGTATAGAGAGAGAGGATGGTAGTTTTTTAATATAGAGAATAGCGTGTGTGTCGTATATGAGGCTAATTGTGTTGGCAGTGATTTGAATTTCGGGTATTGTGCGAAGGTGACGCTGGGTAGTATATATACATTGGTTATATATGTCGTGCTGGGATTAGAGGCGAACGCGTGTGAGGCTAATTTTCGGCTTGTTGCTGAGTGATGTAAAATGAACGGGTTTTGGTTGTATATACGTGTATATATATAGTGGTCGTGCTTTTAGTAGGTTGATTCGAGGGACGCTGAAATATGACGGAATTGTATAGGTATTATACGTTATATTGCTGCGATTTGTACACTATACGTAATTTGCGATTGCTTTAGAACGTGAATCAGGTCTTTAACTGACGATTATATAAACTGTTATTTCAAACGTATTTCCATACACTAGTATATAATTTACCATTAAATTTCTACCAAAGAACAATACTTTTGTCTCGCCTTTATATAATAAAAATCATTTTAACCGCAACGTGACAGTATTCCCTATTATACATATACACAAAAATCAAAACAGAACTCCGCCATTAACCCTATTACACAATAACCCACCAAAAAAAAAACACCATCCTCACCACAACTCAACTCAACCAACAAAACCTATACTGCAGCACCTTCACAACGTACACCCGCGCGTTCACGTCACATCCTCCTCCTCCTCCTCCACCCCCGTATGCCAAAAAAGCGCCGCGAATTCGGTCGATCGCTCGGCCGCCGTTGTGCCGCGCTTCGCTCGATTTGCACCCGTCGCTTCGGCGTACAGGAGAGAGAGAGAGAGGATGCTTTTACAGGTACACGACTCGCCACTATGCGGCTCTAATTATCGACCTGCAGCACCAGCAGCAGCAGCAGCCACTGTAACGGACTGAACGCGCGCACGGCGGCAGGCAGGCAGCAACGTCATCGACCTCTCTCTCTTTCTACCGGTTTTTTTTTTAAACCATGGATGGCTATGTTGGCTTTTGTTGCATGCCCGTTTTCTCTCTCTCTCTCTCTGACGGACGACGGTGCGCTTTTGTGAAAGGGTAGGAGTATCTATATGTATGTATGTATGTATGTGAGTTGCGGGAAAGTGTTATTAGATGATGGTTCGGGTTTTCGGTAACAACAGCTCGGATGTGGGCTTGATATAGAGAGAGAGAGAGAGGGAGAGTAATGATGGTGATGTGCATGTGTCGAAATGTATGGCTAGACGGGTCTTGTTAATCTAATAAGTCATAACAAAAAGTCGAGTGCAAGGAGAGAGAGAGGAGCAATAGGTGGATTATTTGCTGGCTGGTTGGTTGGATGATATGATCAAAGGAGTTTTTTTTTAATAGGTGGTTGTTTGAGGATTTTAGTTGTATAAATATATGGATTGGATTTGCGCGCGTATATATGAAATTTAAATAAATAGTCTTTTACTGAGATTATCGATATTATATTCTTCAATCGAAAACACATACGCGTATGTGGATTTTATACGTTCGGATATATTTATTTTTTATATAAAGAACCTGTTTGCATCAAAATTAACGAATTTCACTGAACATTTTATATGTATAATGGACTTTCCGTTGTTTAAACAAACGAACGGTCATCGAGTTTCCTGCAAAAATTAAATTTCCCGTGACTTTCAGCCGCGTCAGATTTGATTTTATAACGTCATGGCATTAAATATGCTTCATTAATTACAATAAAAACGCATCAAACCCGTTATTAAAAGTATATTACCGTATTATCGGCCATTGTTATGTACGCATAAACGTTAAATTCCTCATATTAATTCTGTAATAATATTATACCTTTCCTTTTATTTTTATTAATCATCAATGAATACTCAAATCCTTTATCATTATAGCTAAAATAAGTATCAAAGTAATTATTATAGATATGTTATTCCACTCTATACTATTCCAAAAACACCGCCGCCACGGCATCGCTTTACCATTTTATAAATGATCCCTTTAACCAACGTATCAGCGGCGACATTTCGCTTTATACCTGCAGCCAAGTGAATATAACCTGCGCGCACACCTCTCGCCATATATCCCGTCTTGATAAAAAAGTCGACCTCTGAATCGCAACGACGACGACGACAACGACGAGCTCTACCTTGGACGACGGAAGCGCGATTTCACGTTTCGCGCTCAAGCGCAAGAAGCGCGAAAACGCCGATGAAGGAGAAAAAGTTCGAACAGGTGGAGAGAGAGAGAGAGAGACGCGGGAAACGCTTGGACGGCTGAGAGGAATGTCGACCGCACTGGGTAAGAAGCGATCGACGAGAAAAATAGCGAGCAAAGGAGGGAGAGAGAGAGAGTTGGAGGGGAGGGGAACAATCGGAATAAATTACGAAAATTGTTGCTGTCCGAAGAAGAGGATTGAATTCGCGGAGAGGGAAGCGGACGAAGGATTAGTGTGGAATTCGAGCTAGATTTGTTTGTAGTTTGGATGATGGGTAAATGGATAGAGAGAAAGAGAGAAGAAGAGTAACGGGAGAGGTAATAAAAGTATTAGCATAATTAGACGGACGCTCACCGGAGGTTCGTAGAATTAGCGTGGCTGATGCGGAATCGCATTGCGCGAGTTACGGTATACATTATTTAATTTGTATTAGTGGTATACATATATATGCTACTGTTAAGATTGTTTCGAAGCATTTCGTCTAATTTCAATAGCTTCTGAGAGCTATAACGACGGTTCAGGTGAAAAGTAAAATTTGTGATTTTTCACGTTACTGCACCTGTATAGATATGAGTCACCGCTGCTAGGTATACTACACTTAGCATCAGTATATAACTTTTATAAAATATATACTAGTATATAAACGTTTCCATAACAGATCCTTATATATAAGTTCTTTTCAGATACACCCGCAACTTCTTTCTCAATACCATACGCGCACACTTTTCTCCAACCCAGCGTATACCAATATATATATATATATAACCAAGCATTAAATTCCCATGCCAATATCAATATCCCATTACAAAAACCAACATCACCCTTGTACCCAAACCCTCCACATGTAACAAAAAAAAAAAAATTCTTCTTTCGACGCAAAAGAAAAAACCGCAGCCTTCACCTCCGTACCTTCACCCACACGCGTATATATATACGACAAAAAATCCGCCGACTACAACTGTTGAAACAAAAAAAAAAAAGTACCGACTAAGCGATAATACATTTCCCCGGGGCTACTATGTGTGTTTGCTGTCGGTCAGTCTCCTTCGGGTTTATTGGAAGTCCGCAGGTCGCTCTTGAAATGCGCCGATATCAGCGTTGTACGCACGCGCCCGCGTGCCATGGCTTTATTTTATTGCCGTACAGCGATCTTGACTCTATATATATATATATATCGAATCGTGGAATTTTTCGCGCGCGAAATATAATGGCGTAGAGGGTGGAAGAGAGAAAATGCTGAAATATATAGTTGTAGTGTGTCTCGAGGGAGGAAAGAAAGTTTCTTTGTTGTATAGAAGGGAATTTTCTGAAGGTGGAAAATGGCTGGGTTATATAGGCTATGCGGTGTTGTGGAAATTGATAGTTAGTGAGGTGCAGTCGCAGTGAGGTTGGTATTGTTGGGATAAAGGGTATAGTGGTAGGTGGATTATTATTTTTTGGTAAAGGATGTGGATTTGATTAGGTTTAGTGGAGTTTTTTAATTCTCTTTGGTGAGCAGAATTGTAATGTGTCAACAAATGCCGCAATACTACAATTAAGTTTTTAATTATTTTTCTATATATTATTCGAAAAATGACAGTTTTGCCGATAATTTAAATACGTTATTGACTGCTACGAGCCGTCATTTGTTGCCTTATAAATGATAAATGAATATACTATTTAAGATTTTCGAGAACCGACAGTATATGCAATAAAATTTTTTCTTCCTCCAGTTCTTCTGTTTAGAAAGAACAATAAACCGATGCAATTGCGAAAAAAAGAACCCATAAAACGGTATAAGTAATGAGCTTTTCCGATATCCTATATCCAACCTGTCTTCGTTCTCTCGGCTCAAGCTATTAATAAGGCACGGTGACTCTAGCTCATTAGCTAGAGGGGTATAACTAATAATTATTGATGAAAATATAACTTCCATCTCGAGTTGTCATCGTAATTTATACTTAGTTCGCTTTCACTTCAAAGATTATTGGCAAATTGTATTCTCCCTCCCCCCTCTCTCTCTCCTCCCGATGAATAAATTTAAATATCGATAACTGCAGCGCGACTGCATATATATATATACCTTTACTTCGCAGTAAAAATCAATTATCCACTATTAATTTCCCTCCAATCCGTTTCCTTTGTCATTCGTAAAATATTCCCCGGCGATATAATTCACGTTTAAAGCGTTACTACCCATCAAAATTGAATAATTTCAATTCACCGAGGGGGGAGTAGGAAGCCGAGAGAAAACCTATAATAATGTTTGATATTAATACTATATACGCATATATATAGTTTATACCTTTTGCTACAATAATTGGCGATTACCGTATACAAAAGCGCTTATAAAACATGTCTTCCACATACTACTATTCCCATATCAGGTACACCTTTTACCTTTAATTTTTTCCTTTTTCCGCCAGTAACCCCCATCATATATCTACTTATCTCCCTCCAAAAAACCCATCGATCGATAATATTCCAATTGCGGCGATTCTCAAAAACCACAGGACGCATCAACAGCTGCAGCAGCGCATATATATACATCCAAAAGACATTCCAAAGTCCCGAAATGCAAATACCTGCGCGTCGCATGCGTATATATACACTAACTCATACGTTACATCGCGCGGTGGCATAGTGACACGCGCGCATTTATGCATACATCAGGCCCTTCGCAACCGCGTGTCATGCGCAAATCAATTACCCGCGCGGCATTAATTCCAACAGCACCGTGATCGATAACCACATACGGTGGTGCTACTTGAAAAATTTCAACGACGCGTGGTGGTGGTAGGACAATGGAAAAAGAACGAGGGGATTATAGGTCTCGAGGCTACGTCTAATTATATCGGACCTGTCAAAACTCAACTGGCCTCTGTTCCAACGAAGAGAGATAGGCATGTGTGTGTGTGTGTATAATAAGGTATCTTTTATTTTTTTGATTAATGGTCGGCGACGTAGCAGAGGACGGTTTTCCACGAAGGAGAAGACGGTGTGTTATCTATATGCCGGTTGCTCTTTCTCTCTTGGGACTGAAGAACGCGATTAGGTAAGAGAGAGAGGAACGAGGGGATTTGCATTTTTAATGTATTATTCAGTCGCGTCGGTAAGCGGCGGCGACGCGGCGCTTATCGGCTGCCGAGTGAGTTTGTGTTATATATATATATATATATATAGCGTGCCATTGTGCGTGTATGAATTTTGATTTATGGAAAGGAATAGGAGGAGATGTGCGTCGGAAGGTTATCGGCGAGGCCATCGCGAGGTTCTGTCTAATTGCTACGATGGACTGTGGGTGGGTTTTGTTGGCGCTATGTGAGTATATGATATAAGTGCGTGAGTAATATGAGAAGGAAGCTTTTGTCACGACGACCGAATTGATACGGGGTTTACGTGGTTGTGTTTTGTCGTTCGAGAATTAATGTTTTAACGTATGGCGAATGTGTACATATAGTATATATTAGTTCAAGTGGCGCGAACGACGTCTGATTCATTGTTAAACAAAGGCGTTTTATGTAAATTCATCATGTGTGCGTAAATTTGGGAACGATGGTAATGACTTTATTAAACCGCTTTATAGTTATTGTGAGTAATAAATAAAACTTTCTTTGTTAGAGTACAAGTTCTTATTTTTGTCTCTACGTATATAGTTCGTCGAGCAAATATTGTCTCATTAGTAACGAACCACTTGCTGTTATATGTTTTCAATATGATCGTATATCATGATCACCTAAATAAACGTAAAATATCTTTGAAAAACTTTTCTTTGTCTTAAACACACCAAACGCCTTGCTTATATCTTCCAAATCTCAATAAGGCACACTGAAACATCTCCAATAATTAAGCAATAAATATCTCTTCCACGACAACCCTATATACTATATACCTAAAAATCTCATTCCTTCGCATACCACGCCATAACAGTCGACGAGATGCGCAAACCGCCATACCTCAATGAACAAGAAACCCTGAATGAACGTGGCCGCGCGTATATATCCAAAAACCAGACAAAGGTCCGGGCCGCGGCGGCTTGTATACCGATCATTAAACCCGCTGGTGCTGTGTCGTCGCACCCGTTCGAAAACCTCATCTCTCCGTCGTCATCCCGCGAGACACGATCACGTGTGTTCTCTCTCTCTCTGTCTCTTGGTTCGGTCCAAATAAGCAAGGAATCTTGCGAAACCGGCATCACCTCGTATAGCAGCAACAGCAGTAGCAGTCGTCGTCGCTGTTTTTACAGTGAATCGACGAGGGCTAGGTTTTTATCAATGAAAGGACGCGAAGGCGAAGGAGGAGAAAGATGGCCCCGAGAGATGGATTTTTCGACGCAGCTATATGGTTTTTATTTAGACGCTTTTGTAAGCGAGTGGAGAATTATAACGACGTATGTGTATGGGTATAAGAGAGATCGATGATGGATGGCGCGAGCCACATGAGGGTTTTGGAAAAAGTTCGCGTAGTATGTATAGGGTTTAATGGCTCGTTATTACGAGGTTTGGAGAGTAGTAACGTTTTTGTATGTATAGGGACACGCTGCGCTGTGGAATTCGGTGGTTGAAGAGGATAGGGGAAAGAGTGAGACTCGTATATATAAGGTAATTGGCGGATATCTGGGTATTGACCGGTGTATATAATGCGAGATATGCATGATGAATTCGGGATATAATTGAATTAAACCTTTGCAAGAGATTATTAATAAGATCTTATACAATCTTATACTTTCGTTAAGTTTCTTGTATGTTCTTGTATTTTCAAAGTAAGATACATTCACGTAACCGCGACAATTTTCGAATTGAATTAAATTTCTTAAAAACAAAGGAGAAAAGGAAAGAAATCAACAATATCTCTATTCTTCCATCCACCCTCCTCTCATATCGTCTTGGGATATCTGCGCATTGAGCACTTACTTTTTAGTATCGCATTAGCGAGCCAATCGGCGTAATGCTCGCGTTGCTATATACCACGGCGCACTACTCGGAGGTTATCCTAAGCCCTGGCTCTTAATATTCAATGAAACGAATTAAGCGACGATCGCCGAGTAGCGCGAATATAACGACGTGCCCTGTCGTCGTCGTCGTCGTCGTCGTGGGGCATCGGTAATTGAATTGGACTCCTGGCTATACTTACTCCAGATTAAATAAACTGGACGGCCAAGCGCACACGCGCGCTTTACTGCCTTCTCATTATCATTTTAATTCTTAAATAATTTATCGCTTGCTGGACTCCCGAGGTACTTTGGGTAATGGATAATTTTAATAGAAACTGGGTTGATGGGAGAGTGTATAGCTATTCGATATATATGGTTCGGTCGATGTGTAATGGAATCGTTAGGTGAGTGTATTTTGAGGTTGTGAATTGAGAGATTAGGTGAAATTGGTATGATTAGGAGGAAAGTTGATTTTGTTGTTTTGTATTTTAGATTTTTGGTGGGTACGGGCTATTGAATTAAGAAAACAACATGGGTTACGATATCTGTATACAGAAGGAACAGCACGCGTATTAAGTGCAAATAATGTGCATGATTATACTAAATTCTACTAAATACGTCTATACTACATGAATATCTCTAGCTTTTCGTCCCGAAAATAGCAATTTAACCCATCTATTTCATTAAAGTTAATTTTCCATTGCGAATTATATCTAGAACTACCGAGTTATCATTATTCCTCTCAATTAATACCGCGTTCCCTATATCCCCACGATCCGCTCACCCAAACTCTCTATACACCATACACGACCGATATCTATCAATAAAAGCATTCCGAGCGAAATCACATATATATACGCTCGTGAATTTTTCATCGCCTATATTACGCGAATAAAACTTTCCCATTTCGCTTAGACGACTCTCCCTCTCTCTTTCCTGCAAAAAAAAAGACGATTGCTGACGTCAACTAAAACAATTTCGTTCCTCGCTAGTCCTCTCTCCAATATACTATAAAACTCGTGCCGGAAGAAATCAAGCTTGGATAATGTGTGTCAATCGGACGAAAAATACCCCCACCCAGTGTAATTATATATGCGAGCGAGCAAGCGAGTTCATTAAAAGCTCCGCATGCGCGCGCGCGTCGTCGTAAAGCGGTAGCCGATTTACGAGTGCGTTAATGGAAATCGCGAGCGCGAGCGACAATGGGCCGAATCGTTGGCGTATATATATCGTATAGAGGGAGTATATAGGGAAAGAGAGAGAGAGAGAGTGAGTGATTTGGCAACGGCGGGTTTACGCGCGTGGGTGAGTACGTTTAGCAGCGAGGACAACGCGCGCATTATCGGGCCAGACGAGTGAAGCTGAGTGGTATGTAGTGAGAAGCGTGCGTGTATAGCTGCGCGGTGGTTAGGGAAAAGAAGGAGGGAGGAGAAGTAGATGTGATGGGTGTTGTTGGGTTCAGGATTTTTCGAGGGATAATTTGGGTTTTTTGTGGTAATTTTGTGAAATGAAATTTATAGTGTTACGGGAAAATCCTTATCCTTAATATAGAAATGTTAATTAGATGTTAGGTAGTTTTTAGTTAACTTTATGGTGAATAATTACGTATTATTTTATAATAACGTACTAATTAAAAATGCATTATTGTATATATTTATACTTCATAAAATGAATATTTTAGTATAACAGTATAAAACTTTTAGATGAATTTTACCACTTTTGTTTTATGATTTTCGGTAAAAATTCTTCCATTTAATTAACACATTAGCATTAAATTATAGTTAATTTTCTACAAGAGTACATTTGTAATAATTTATAGTAACTTTTTATATTTAGATTACATAAAAAAAACCTACATCAAAATTTAAGAAAACGTTCTCTAAATCCCAACAATGAATCTTACCACCCGAAAACTCTCCACGCAACTACCAAAACCATTAAAATCCCCGCTGTACATAAACCTACCTTTCCTCATCCCTCACCGAACCGCCCTTCCATATATATACTTTCCACAAACACATCAGCAACCGTATACACAGCACAGTACTTATATATCGCTAGACCTATACATATACACACGCGACGACACAACTTCCCCTCTTTTGCGCTCAAGTAATTCCCCGCATATACTCGCTCTCTCGCTTGCGAACAATGATTAAGTCGTCTCGCGCGTCTCCGCTTAAAATCCGCGCGCCCCTCGCACATATAAAAACGTCGCGCATTTATCTATACATATACATGCACACATATATACACGAGTACTTAGAGCAGAAGAAACGACGGATCTTTCGTTGTTGCTAGGTAGTTTTTTTTTTTTCAGTTTTCGAACATCATATATAGCGTATATTGTACGAATTGCAATAGTATAGAATTCCAACTAATTTATAACTACGTGGAGTATAATAATGAAGTTTGTGATATACAGCATGGTTTAGAATACACACCGGTTCGGATATGCGGGAGAGGGAAACGAACTGTTGATATATATATTATGAAACGCAACGCGTGGGGTAATACTGCTGTGTATATATATAGGAATATTTCCGGGATATATTCGAATTTTAATGATAAATTAGAGAAACTATCGGCAATTATATTAACGGCCCTGGGAATGCGAAGCAAATTTAGCGAACTCGATCACAAACGTTACGCTCGTATATATGTGTGCGTATGTATATAATAACGCAATCTCTGACACGCGAATTTTGGTTTACGAAAATGAATTCTCTCTCTCTATATATATATATATATGTATACCCATTAATTTATACGACTATATTATATATACTTCATGTACGTATATACGTTTAAAATTTTCGTGTCCTCACATATATATACAAATACGCTCGAAATCATTCAAATTCAATCCATCACTATATATAATACGCGTGCGCGGCGATCAAAACCCCATAAATCATCGTGTGTGTCTCGTCTTCTCACCGAAAAATCCAGTCCTTATTCCCTCGCATCCGCACAATCGCATATATACGAGCGTACGTCTTTTTGTGCTCTCTCGGTCTCCTCTCGCCCGTAAATACACTTCATATACGCGGTTTCTACCGGCTTTTTTTTCTCTCTCTCCCCTCTCGAAAAACCTTTCCGAACGATTCGACGCGACGTGCGAGAATCTCATCTCGCCAGTTCTCTCATCCGCGGCGGTATATATCTCGGATATATCAGTATAATGCAGGTGGGGTGGTGGGATATAAGCACGACAAAAATATATACGCACGCATGAGCAAAGGGAAAAAGGTGCGAGAGTGTTTTACACGGATTTTGAGGGTATTTAGGAGGTTTTTATATATATATAAGCGGTCGCTGTTACAGCGATGGTGAAAAGACATACGCGTATATATATATATATATATTTAAGAATTTATGGACAGGACGGTGTATCGACGATATTTCATTTTTTCGGATGTATATGTGTATATATATACGTGCGAGAGTTTTGGGTATCTTTGTTAGGAAGGCGCGAGAAAACAGAGAAAGAGAGTGCAGATGATGGTTTCGCGCTCGGCGCGATGAATGTTTTCATTGAAGTCTCAAGGAATGATTTGTTTTACGCGCTAGGAGATTTAGCGCTCGCGCGTATATTCTCTCTCTTGTAGATTTTATACTTTCACTCTTATAGCTATAAGGCGAACCTTTTCACCTTATTGTCGTAAAACTATTTGTATATCTATAAATATATTATATAAATTTACACTTCGCATCTTGATATTTGACGACGAGAATCCACTTTAACATTCCATCCAGATATCCCACGAAAAACGGTTACACCCCATCATTTTGAAAAATCCCTAAAAAAGAACCCACACACACGTATAAGGATCCTCCCTGAAATTATCACTCGTCGTCGACCTCTGCACCTTCTCCAAACATCCACAACGACCAGTCGGAAAATCAAAAGGACCCGCAACTCTACCACCCACGTATTTACCCAACCCTACTACACACACACACGCGCGTACGTCTCCTATTTCCCTCTCTCGCACTCACATGCGTTTGAGTGTGTATACGCATGCGTCTGTCCCATCTCTCTCTCTGTTTGTTTTACCAATTTTCCGCGCGCGCTCTGGCGTCCAAACACGACGACTCACGCCGGGATAATTGTCCCTTCGCATCTCTCTAAATCGGGAACACGCGCGCGCGCGAGAGTGAGAGACCGTCTGGAACGAAACGAGAGGAGAGAAAGAGATAGCGATCCGAAAAGCACGACGCCACGGGGAGTCGGAGCTAACGTTTGCGATTTTACAGCCGGCAGCAGCCGCACGGGTGTGTATAGCGTTGTTTATGAATATTTTCGAGCTGCAACGCAGATGCCTGCGGAGGGTGGGAAGAAGCTCAACGGATAAGTATATAAGCTGGGCGCGGATATAAGTGGATTAGGATAATTAGAGTTTGGCGACTATTGTTGTTGTTGACGACGCTTGTCTTTTTTGTTTTGTTTTGGATGAAGGGGAGATTATAGGACGACGATCGGCACGTGAGTATTGTTTTCAGGTGTTTGGTGCTTATATATATAGAGGTTGTATCGGTGAGAGAACGTGTAATTAGACGTAGGGGCTCTACGGTATACGCCTGCGGAGGTTTAGTGCGTTTTGAATGCGGGTATTAACGTTCGAAGTTCGACTGATGCAATTTGAATAGTGGAATTGTAGCTTTTAATCTTTCAAAGGAAAATTGTAGAGAGGAAGTTGCTTTCGAATGGTACGCGCCGTGTTTTTTTTTATCAGAGCGTTTAGATAATTGGTGTGGAAGGTTTTTTTTGTTAGAAAAATTAGTGACTTTTAATTTTTTTTTGTGTCTGCGATGGTTAATTTTTTTTTGGTACATTTATAAGCTATTACTGTTACTGTTAAGTCAGAAGAGGGAAGAACTGTCATTGTTTCTCGTAATATTATAAAACTATAATCAGAATATATTCATTATCATACAAATCTCTATTACTACTTTTTTAACTCCCTAAAAATTTTTGACAACACGTGAATTTATATACCCGCTCTCTCTAGGTTCTTTAACAAATGTCTATTTTATTATCCACTTAAATACAAAATTTCCCGGCACCAAAGACCCTTGTACCCTATACCGCTTGAAAAATTAAAATCTCCCTTAAACGACGTAAAAAAATGACCGCTATAGCGCTACCATATACACACACACACACGATTAGAATCAACAGATCCCTATCGACACCTTTACTGGCCTTCCAAGTACCTCTCCCCGCCCTTTTCCTTGTTCACTCGAAGCCACACACACATACACACATATATATATACCTTCTCGCGCCTTCTTTCTGTTAAAAGAAGAATTAAACTACAAGTAAAAGCACATTAAACGACACTACATCATACGAAAAACACCTTTCCATTGTACACGCTCTTGTATACACAATATACTCTTGACTCCGCGCACAATGACTATAAATTTTGGACGATTCTGTGTCTGTGTGTGTGTGTTGGAGAAGTGGACAACAACGAAGATACGTAAGTTATGTATACACGTGTAGTATGTGTGTTCTATGGAAAACCTGGAGTGTGTGTGTGTGTGTTTTGTCATGAAAAAAGGGGGGAGACTATATGTACGTCTATAGGGGAGGGAGAAAAATTTGGGCGGCGATGTCCCGCGGCGGCGGTGAAAAAGAAGAGACCACCGCGGATCGCTTGCCCTCGCGCCCCCTTCGATTTGTTATATAGAAGCTTTTAGGTGGTTTTATTGTGTGTGTATATGCGCGGATGTGCGTGTTTAAAGCTCGTTCGGTGACGGTCGTTGCGTTTGAAAATGATTTTCGTGAGGTTTTTGTATATATATGATAGATGGTAAGGGGGTTGGATTTTAATTGAAACTAGCGTTCGTGAAGGAAGACGAAAACATTTTTTTTCTTTATTACTTTTAGTAACATAAGTATACGCAATACCAGATGTCCCTTCAGTCGGCAGCTTTTATTTTACTATTTTACTAGCCATAAGCTACAAAATAATCCCATTACCTAAAAATCTCTTTCTCTATATATACTCGACCTAAAACCACGCCGTTCACTTTCAATCGTCGTCGTTCTTCCTATATGATCCTCACACACGTATATATAACAGACAACAGAGAGAAAAACCGCACGTGTCAGACACATATATGTATTCCGCGTATCGTCAGTGTCTCACGTATACTATAAGACACAGATCCCGTCGTGTCTTTTCCATTCTTTCATTCTCGACGGATCCTTGGCGCGTGAAATTTGCATCTTGCCAGGCCAAACACGCGCGCGTGGCCCGCATAGAGGCGTTTTCAACCAAGAGAGCGCGTATAATGCGCCCCCGCTGTGTTTAGCCCCTGGGACGCGCACGCGCATTAATTATACCAGTAGTAGTAGTAGTAGTAGTAGTAGCATATATACGTATAGAAGAAGAAGATTTTTGTTATATAGGTATGTGCAGAGGGGGTTTGTTTGTTTTTCGGTGCAGTGTGGTATAGAGAGAAGAAATGAGAGAGAGAGAGAGATGATATTTATTGGCGAGTCGGAGGTTATTCATGGCTCGACGGTGATGGCGAATTTATTTATCGAGAGGACGGGGATATTAGGAGACCGGCGGTTCGGCTTTGTAGGTCAGAGGAATTTTGGCGAGTGGAGATGCTGCTGTGGTAGCTATGGTCGGTAAGAGAGAGAGAGAGAGAAAAAGAGAATGAAGGGAGAGGTGATTAGATCGGTGAAGGATGGTATTTTTATGATTGTTTGAATATCGGGTCGGAGATTGGGAGAGAAAAGTAGACGAGGATGAAAGTAGCGCGGTGTGTGTCGTTTTTCTTTTATTTGCTTGCAAAATTAATGAAAACACATGTTTTATTTGATTCCTCAGTTATATTGATGGGTTTAGCGATTTTTAGCCTACTTGTTTGTGAGAATGTAGACCTTGAAAATGTTGATAATGACTTTTACATTTAATACAAAGTTTGTCTATATTTTCCTTTGTTCTGTTCGGTCGTATTTCGTCTTTTTTCCTTATAATTACTCCTATAATAATTTGTTTATAAGTGAAGTACACTTTTTTGTTATTCACAATTCTATATGTCTATAGGTGCTACATCGCGACACTTCAACCGCAATTGACATTCTATAAAAATATCACAGTTGCACTATTGTCATTATGAATATAAGATTCAAAATCCTATTCTCCTCAAAATACATTTTCAAACTATATATACATACATACATCCATATACCACTTAATTACACCGAACCATTAAACTAATCACTTGTTCCTATTAAAACCAACCCTACGATAAAAAAACCACCAAAAATCCACTCTGTATCTTTACGCATTCCAAGCACATACACGCACATACACTCTTCCCTCTTCTCTTCTTCCTCGTCTCGCGCGTCGGTCTCTAACAAGCGCCGCGCTACACATAGACCGAGAAAAGATTCGGTGAGGGCGAGAAGCTGCACGTTTCTCTCTCTCTCTCAAAAAAGTACAAAGCCGCGCACGCTCCGACTCGCCTTGGGTGGCGCGCGTCTGCCGTCCAGATTGCCAGAGAACGTTTTTCGTTAATATAAAAGAGCTGTGCTCGCGCGCGCGCGCGTGTGCGCACGTGGTACGCAGCCTGAGCTCGTTTTGCGCTTTTATTGCACGGCTCTATACAACAGCAGCAGCAGAAGCAGCAGCAGTGGTGTATATAAAGAGCGAACGCGCGCCGCGTAAGAGAGGGAACGAGAGAGTGTGTGTGTGTGTGTTTTGGAACGTTTAGGGTGGGAGCTGGTTAATTAGCATGGGAGAGTGAGAGGGTTGATTGGGAGGGACTTTTTGCACAAGAGAGAGAGAGAGAGATGCGTGATGCGCGTAATTTATGCGGAATAGGGATGGAAAGAGAGAGAGAGAGAGAGAGGATGAAGCTTCCGCGCACGGGATGCAACAGTGTTTTTAATTGAGCTATAATGTCCAATTAGCGTCAGGGTTAGGCGGATAATGCTCGAGGACAATTTAATAATGAACAGGTCTAATGGTTATGCGTGAGTTTATTTTTCGATTTTCGAGGTATAATAGCAGAGACGAGTAATTTTCGGGATTTTCGGGGATAGATGAAAGGGAGTTTATAGTCGCGACGATTAATCGTTACTGTATAGTTTAAGTCTGTTCTAATTATAGATTATTTAAGTTTACATTAAAAATAATGTGTAAACAGGATCTTTTTATGATAAATATTCAGTGTTTAGCTTAGAAACACGACACTTTCAACCTTAAAACATTAATAATTCGTTTACGCTACGCCGATTCATTCACCATCCGCAAAGAACTACCGCCACCACATATGCATATAAAAACTTTTACGATGTTCCTTATTCGAACCCGGGGAAAAAAAATCACGCGCACATAGCTCTAACATCATTACCAAAAAACGTATACGCAGCCTCCATGCCAGATCCTAATTCCGCTTATGTTTACTCAGCGGCGCAACAAAAGAGACCCGCCTGCCACTATATATAACAACATACCGTTACTGCAGCAGAAACACATCAAAGCACGCATATCCCTCCTAATTGAACCACACGCGTATATATATATACTATACTATACTCAGGCTCGTGTCACTCGGACCGTACAAACTGCGTGTATACGCAATAAAACGCAAACTGTTTGCACCGAATAAACAGGCCTTTAAAGACCGAGCCATAGAATAAGGAAAACTCGCCGAAAGAAGGGTATGAAGGTGAGGTTAGAAGGCGAACGTCATAATTGGGAGGAAGGTTTTTATTATACGACTATATACGGTAGCGCTCTGCGCGAGTAATGTGACACCCTTTATGCGGACCTTCCAAGAGGTGCACGTGCTGCCCAGTCAGCTCCTGCCTATCTAC
>JAWWEQ010038757.1:0-19181 GCA_035583055.1 Torymus tubicola
AATTCAGATTCCGGTTAATGCACAATTTATTAAATTAAGACTAGTTTTAAAAAAGTTTTTTGAATTACCGAACTTATACAATGAAACGATTAAGTATATAGATCTGTGTGTAATTCAAATAGTGAAGTTATTACAAATTTGGTTCAAGGAACGTTTTGGCAAGAAAAAATGTCGACATTTGAAGGTAAAACAGTGTTTCCACTTATAATGTATTTTGATGACTATGAGAATAATAACCCTTTAGGGTCTCATAAAGGTCTCTCCAACAGTGGCGCTGTTTATATCAGTATACCGACTCTTCCACCACCGTATCAAGCAAAGGTAGAAAACATTTTTCTATTTTTACTTTTCAATACAATTGATCGACAAGTGTTGCGTCGAAAAAAACTCTAAAGACGCGCGTGTCGGTGTGTGTGTATGCGATAGAGGGCGACACCTCACGGCTCTGCGAATCTGTCGCGCGGGCAAGTATGTAAGTGAGCGAGTTCAGACCGGAAACGGGAGCAAAGGACACACCGACAAAAAATCGTAAAAAAGGTCAGAGCGAGGACGGTTGTCAAGAAAGCGGGAGTTGTTCTCTCCCCTCAGCGTTTGTGAACAAAATTATTCCATGGAACAGCGGCAGTAGCGGAAGGCGTCTGATGGTTTTTTTTCGACAACCTCAGCAACACGGGTACACGTGCCGGGATTCGCCTTCGGTTTTTGACCTCATCGCTCTCTTCCACAGCAGGCGCACGTGTACGGAAATTCGAGGTATGTGTACGGAAGGTTCGAGAACCTGATATAGTGCTCTCAATTTCAGTTGATGAAGCACCGAGCTATGATGTAAAATCTTTTGTACGGGGCGGGAGCATCATGCATCCTCAGCCGACGATGCGAGGCGGGATGTCGTACATCCTCAGCCGTGGGTTTTGGACATCGAGTCTGAGCCCAAGGTTGAGTGCGAGGCGAGATGCCGAACACTCCAACTGCAATTTACAATTATAGTTGGTCTGGTTAGTTCGAAGGAAGGCAGAACGCCGTGCGTTCTCAGCTGTATTCCCCGAATGCAGCCATCCCTTCCGTGACGTGAGAAGGGCGCGGGAATGGAGAGGCGCTGTGCGTTTTCGCCGACCCCTTTTTTTTGCGATATTTAGGTTGTTTTCATAGTTGCGTAGTAGGGCCGATTATTCCGGTCAATTGCGATATTTATATTTGTCAATCGATATAAAAAAAACATGTTTCTTTTTTTGCATTAAATTGAAATTAGTAATAATAACAAGACAACTTTTAATTCATTTTAATCAATTTCCTTCACCCCTTGTTTGTTTTTTTTGTTAATTCATAAGCAAATTTCATGGTAATACGAGATTTCTTTTTTTTGTATTCGCGCCGGTTGTGCAGGTAGGAATTCATGTGAGAGTTCTCGGTTAATCTTTTTTTTTGAATCATGCAGGTTTTGTTTTCGCTTGGAAAGGGAAGCCTGTGATCACAGAACAACAAGTGTTTACAAATTCAATGATATTCACAAAAGCAATAGAAGAACTAAATTTTTTAAATGAGTTTGGAATTGAGGTTGACTTGCCTTGTGGTAGAAAAAAAATATATTTTGAACTCGTACTTTTTGTTGCCGATAACCTTGGATTACACTCTGTATTAGGTTTTAATGAAAGCTTTAAAGCAAATATGTTTTGTCATCATTGCTTATGTACACAACTTCAAAAAAGTACTATATTTGTAGAAAACGATTGTAATCTGCGTACTGTAGAAAATTATGAGACTTATTTCTCATTAAATAATCCAAAACTATCTGGTATTAAGGAAAGATGTATTTTGCACAATATTAATAACTTTCATTTGACCAAAAATATTGTCGTAGATGTCATGCATGACATTTTAGAGGGAATTTGTCGATATGACATAGCACTCGTATTAAATCATTTCATTTTTGAAATGCAGCTGTTTACTTTAGAAGATTTAAATTTTAGATTGCGTGGATTTAATTATGGGATAGGTTATAATATAAATAAGCCACCGGAAATCAACGAGGCATCTATTAAAAGAGGATATTTAGTTATGACATCTTCTGAAACGTTGAGATTAGTTTTAAATCTAAATGTAATAATCGGTTTTTCAGTACCAAACGATAATGAGCATTGGCAAATGTATTTGCTTCTTCGAGAAATTATATTAATTACGTCAAGTGATAGATTACATCCACTGACTTACAAATTATTAGAAACTGTCATTTCCGAGGATCTTTCACTATTTACCACGCTGTTTCCAAACGAATTCAAACCAAAATACCATTTCCTTATTCACTATCCGCGATGCATGAAGTTATTCGGTCCGTTATGGAAACTATGTTGCTTTCGATTCGACTCTAAAAATCAAGAAGGAAAAGGCATTTCTCGAAGCACAACTAATAGAATTAATATTAATAAAACGATAGCAATGAAGCACCAACTTTACTTAAATTATAGATTTATAATAAAAAGAACAAGTGACCCTATATTCCAATCAAGAAAATGTAAAACTAAATTTGTTGACACGTTAAAAGATTATAATTGTTACTTTCATCTAGTGAATAACTTGGATAATATTAGCGTTATTAGATCGGTATCTTACTATGATAAATTAATAAAAAAAAAACTGTATTTTAGTTCAATATTCTTTTTTGGAACCTTTATTCCAGCTGGTTCGTGAAATACTGTTTGATGACTCAAGATATTTTTTTATTACAAAACAATTAAAAGACTGTTTTTTTGATAATCATTTACAAGCTTACAAAATATATAATATCGACAATTAGAGTTGGAATAAAGTTGAAGAAAATAGTATAAGAAATTGTGTAATTACTAATATGATTTTGTTACCTGATGGATATTTTTATATACCTAAAGTTTGGATGTAAAGAATTTAATGTAATAAAATTATGATTTATAACTATATTTGTTGGCTTATATACACTATACGCAATACTATAATAATTAATTTAATATAATAATTATTTATTATTTAAATCAATAAAAATGAAATGCATTTATTTTTATAAAGTGTATACTTTGATATATGATATAATATTGATTTTCACGGTTATATGGTATTTATAAATTTTGAAATTGCCGCCAAATTTATCGTTAGTAAGAAAACTAATTACCGTGTAGATGGCATCGTAAAATCTGCAAGTGGCCAGAGACATGTTCGATTAGTATATAAGACCGGATTATACTAACGTGTACATGCGAAAAATTGCGTGCGAGCGTCAATGTCTTTGAGTTAGTTTAGTTAGTAGGGCATATATTATATAAATAAATGTAAATAAGAGTGTTTATATACAAGCGTTGCAGAATTATCATTAATTAATACTGTAATTGTCTTCATATTGTGTACATATTTAATTTCTTTAAGTAAGGCAAGTACGTTCGTGGCGTTAAGAATAATATTCCTGAATGATATAAAAATTAATTAATGATATAATATGAGAAAATATTTTTTTATAAGAATCTTAATTAGAATATAAATTTTGTTTATAAGCATAATAAATTTTAAAATCTGAAATAATAATTTTTAAAATCTGATATAATAATTTTTAAAATCTGATATAATAATTTTTAAAATCTGAAATAATAATTTTTAAATTATAAAATAATAATTATTGAAATATGAAATAATAATTATTGAAATATGAAATAAGAATTTTTATTAATGTGGTTCCTCAATCAAACTTGAATACGTATAAAATACAAGTATTCAGGAATTTTTTAACAGTAAGACAATTATTTTGTATATATAACACTCCTCTACCATCATTAGCTCCAGTAGAAAGATTACTTTCGTATGTCATACCTCATAATCTACCAAAGTTCAATCGAATGACTACTGCTCTATTCGAAAAACGAATATTGTACTAAATCGGTTAATCGGAAAAGATGAATAATATAAAAGAAATTCTTTATAAAACTAACATAAGCATTTCTTATTTTTATAAGACATTTTTTTCTTTATGAAAAATGTTTAGGTTTTATTTTCATATTAAGAACGATTTTCAACGCCTCTTTGTCGGAAAAGGCTTCTATTATTTATTAAATTAAAAGTAAATTAAATTTCTTGCTTTCTTTGTGAAAACCAGTTCAATAACTATTTTCTTCAATAACCAGTTCAATAACTTATTCATCAAGTGTTACAGTCGACGTCATTTTTTAAAATGCTTGTTTATTAAACCAACTCAAAACAGACCTGGGACATTGAATCTCTTTATACTAGCCGAATATTCCCAATATAATTCAAAATTTATGGAATATGAACAGGCGTCAATGGTTGAAAGCAAAACAGGAGTCGGAAGTTTAAACGATGTAGTATTTTAACAATTTTACTCGACCTAAAAGTTTAAAGATTCGCTGACTTCGTAGTGTTCAAATAATTCGAACTTAATAGATCCGAAATTTGATCTGCTATAGTTCAATTCTTGAAACCCTTGGAGCTCTTAAGATATTTGTTGAACTGCCTCAGTTTCTATCTTGGAGCTCTCAGAGTCCTAACGTTGAAATAATGAATTCTAATAGCTCCCAGACTGAAGTAACAGTAATGATAAATTAAACTTAAAATTAACGGACAAATGACCAATTAAAATTAATTTTTACTATAAAATTCAGTATTCTGTGTTGTTAAGTTACCCAATTATCCAAGAAATTTAATTTTATTGACATTTATACAATTATACTACAATTGAATTTCATAATAATTATTTTTACTGAAACAAAAGTTTACTATACTAAAATATATTAACAAATTTATTTTTAATCTTTAATTTTTCAAAATTTTTCTTAATATTTTTCCAGCCTTCACAATACTAAAATAAACTTCTCTTCATACTAGCTAGTTATCAATATTTTCTTCTATACTTCAGAAACTTCTATCTAAGTTCCACTACTTCGTAAACTTCTTTCTTCTAGAAGAAAATGTACTTCCCTTCAATATTCACCCCTTCGTATTTTCTCATATCGAGCCTACTACACTGTACCACGTCAGTGTTTCTGAATAAAATATTTGCATAAAAATAAGTGTTCATGATCGATGGCAGATATTAGAAAAAAAAAACTTATGAAACAAGAGGAAATGCGCATTATACGTACGTAAATATCACATAATACGTGTGTGCGTACATTAAATATAAAGAAGAAACGAGCGGATAGAGTTGCAGAGAATTTTGAGAGCAGTTTTTATTCAAGTGAAATATCATATGCACAACAAGTGTTGATATGGACCTTGAATTATTATATGTTAAAGTAATTCTAATTTTTGTTATTTTATATTAAAATAACTTTAAAATAAATATTAATATATCATCGGAATGGTTTTATTTATTATTTTAGTTTGTCTATTTGTCATTTATTACTTTAGTTGAATTAACTTTTTACTTGTTATATAAATTAATATATACATATACATTAATACAAATAATTTGAAAACTGATGAGGTTGACAAGCTAAGCCAATGAAACGTCGTTAATCTCAATGAAACTTTGGTGTTATTTTTATTAGTCAATTTACTTTATCCTAACCCAAAAAAATATTCAGAAAATTGGTATCACGTATTGTAAACACCTGAAGTTACGTCTTCAAATAGTCTTCAAAAGCTTAGGCTGTGGATATAATGCGATAAGGAGTATTGTAAATATGGGGTGAAGGAACTATTTATTTAAATATAGCGAAATTTTGTATTATATTGGACTGGGAATTCGGTGTTAGGTATCAAGAAGGAGAAAGAGTCTGCAACGCTATGCATGTTATATTTTGTAGTATAACTTTAAATATAAGCTTAAATATCACAATTGCGTAGTTACTTTTTCTCGTAAGTTTTAATTAATTTTATTCCGCTTATCGTATATATCAGACTAATTTATCGATTCCTTTTATTGAATTGAAATTCAAACAATAAATTTTTCACGAATACAATTGAAAATATTTTATGGAAAATATTAACTGGTAATGGTTTTTAGTTCTGTTTAGAGTTATAGAAAAATGTTGCATAGTTTTCCACGAAATTTTAAGTTGTAAGCAATCGGGTACAAGTCCTATTCTGATTGGCCGATGGTTATCAGGTGTCCAAGCTGCATCCTGATTGGTCGATGACCGTCGGCCAATCAGGTGCGTCAGCGATGGGTATATAAGGCACCGCTGGACCTCCCGTCGTCACTTGCTCTACTGTTGTTGAAAAGTAAAGAGTTACAATAAAAAACCTCAAAATGGACTCCTTCAAGAATTTTATGAGGTACCTTGGCGTCTATCGACAACCCCAAATTGACTTTATAAAACAATTACCAACAGAAATCTCCCAGATAATCTTATCCAAATTAGACAGCCAGTCTCTGTCCAATGCTTCCCAAGTTTCCCGCAGTTGGCTGTCAGTCTGCAAATCCACTTCTACATTCCGACAACGCATCCGCCGCTGCATCCGACGACGCAATCGCCAGATTTCACGAGCAATCCTTTCTACGACTTTCACTCTCCCAGACATAAATACTTACCGTCCACCTTTAATCACTATATCCCAACCAAAAATACTTAACAATACCAAAATGATTAATCCCAAATCTCGCTCTCAGACGAAATCCATAAAACCTGGCATTTCTCGTCAGAGAAAAACCAATCTTAGATTTTAAGCTGATAAGATAAGTTATTAGTATTGAAGATTCGACGAAGTTAACTGCAGTTAACAGATGTCTTGTAAAATTTATTCTTAAGCGACGAAAACAATGGCCATTGATTCTATAATATAAGTTTAGAATAGTATTAACGAAACATCGTAGAGCATCTTAAGAAGCATATAGATTTTCATTTTAAAGTAGCCAGACATAAATTAAAGTTCATTAAAGTATAAGTATTAAACTATCATATTTCTATGTATTATAGGTTCCTGGGGCACTAATATTTAATGCAAAAGATTATTGGAATATATCTCATAGAATAAATTTAAAAAAGTTTTTGTCAATGTATCTAACAAAATATTATTGAGAAGAACTGTTAATTTTTATTCTACAATATTTATAAAATTGTATGCAAGAGGCCGTGTAATACATAAAAATATTGTGGTTTAATTGTGGCTTTTGTGGTATTCACTTGCAGAGGTAGTTATAGAATACAACCTTGATTAAAAAATAAAGATAAATATCAAAATTGTAAAAAGAATTTTTCACACATTCTGGAAAGAGTAGGGCAGGTTATTTAAAATATGATTTGTATTAAAAATATATGTATAACTTAGCGAAAAATATGTTCAAACAGTTTTAATTCCAAATGGTTAACTTTAACGGTTCGTACAAATTTATTGTGTATATCAGTATATTTCTACCCGATTGTTATAAAAATGAAGAAAAATTATTAATGTGTAAATTATTTGAATAATTTTGTTTAGATTTAAGCAATATCTAACAACGGCATCTTTATGAAAATAATCTGTTAAGCGTATCTATACTTTTTAAGGATTAAACTCAACGACCATTCTGTAATATAAGTTTAGAATAATATACAACAAAAATGATAATTGTACAATTCGTTGTGAAATATTCATTCATTCAAACAAAAGCTTCCTCTAGGAGGAAGCAAAATGTAATTATTTAAATCTATATTTTTAATAAATTATAGAAGTTAATTTTTTCCATTCGTGGAATATAGCTTTTTTTAAATTTAATATAACCTATTTACCAAAGTTTACATTACATGATAAACTTTAGAAAAATTTTAACCTCAAATTTTTCTGAAATTTATGAACCAATCATTTTTCCAAAAGAAATTGGTAGAGAATTTTGAATGAATTTTGAAGCGAATAAGACAATTTTAATCTCGTAATGGTTGAACATACAAAACTCTTTTTTTTAATTTTTCAATTTTTACGTTTTTGTTAATAACAAAAGAACTATAATAGCTAGAAAATTAATTTTTTAGAGAATCTAGGTAATTTAATTCTCTTTCGAATGCTATACGTCCCATTCAGATACATAGAGCCATCCTTTAGAAATTACGGTTTAAAAAAAAAAGTAAAAAAAATTTTAACCTAAAATATCTTTGAAATTTATGAATCAATTCTTTTGCCAAAAGAATGGTCTCGATTCCTATACAAAATTTACCACTGTAAAAAATTTCAAAGTGATTAAGTAAATTGTACTCTAATTATGCAACGAGAAACAAAATCACTTTTTTTATAAATTATTTTTTTTTTCTCCAAAAATAATGAATAAATTAAGCTAAAAATCGAGTAAGTTATAGTACTCAATATCCTTTATAACAAAAAAAAATATTACGTTTTCACCAATAACTTGTGACAAAATATAGCTATAGACTTCTTTTTTTTTAAATTGTAGAGAATTTTATCCTGCATACAGGGAATAAATAATATATAAACGATATTTGGTCTAAATATTAAAAAAATCGAAAATAAAAATTTTGAATATTGAAAAATGACTATAAAAAAAATAAAATTAATTTTACAAAAATAGTATATTGGTCCGAAGAGTTTGAGCAAAATTTAAAAAAATTAGTTAGACAGCTATCGAAGTAGTACGTGTCATCAACGTGATTTTAAAGAAATTAAGAGTACCCGAATGTTTTGTATACCGCTTTATATACTATTAGTGTTCTAATGTGTTCAAGGGAATCCCTAGCGGTGCGACACCAAGCGGCCCTAGCAACTACTAAAGAAACACTGGTCATAATTTTCAGTTGTTTCCGTTACGTAGCGCACGAGTAGGGACTTCTTTTAGCGCATTAGAACACCGAGAGTATATTAAGAAGCCGTATAATTTAAACGTTTTAATAACTCTTTATGGACAGTAAAAATTATAAGCCATACCTGGTTTTTGATTGTCAGTTGATTTAACAGTTTTTTTAAGTGTAACCTTTTACGCGACCATTTTAAAAAACCGCTGTCAATATACTGGAATTTACGTATTGGAGATTTGTTTAATATTTAATGTTAATAGATATATTTATATACAGGGTTAAATTTATTTAAATATTGCCGGAGACTCGTGCCCTAATAGGCGGTGCCGCGGGAGTCAATCTACGTCTGATCTCCCGGGGATGCACCTCCGGTAACATTTGTTAACAAATGTCGAGTCCGCGCGTGAACTCAACTTTTTCGTGTGCCGGAATTGGGAACGATACTCGCGCTATTCGATTGTGCAGCGCTACTGCTCAGGATGATTGTCGTCTCGGCACGACGATCCCGCGGAGGCGGCGGTATCCGGGAGAAGATTAGGTGAAGGTATTAAGATAATGAATAGCCTCCGTATATAACATAACAACAGTCTATTCTGAACTTCAAAATACAAACGATACGCGTCGCGTTACTCGCAGACAAGAGGACGAGATCCGCCGCTCGACGCGGGCGAATCAGTATAATTATTTTCCGTTGGGCCGGTGAACGCAACACCTCCCGCTCGCGATTGTAAGGCGAAAATACAAAAGAATAGAAGAACCAGTGAATGCAACACTGGTCAGAACACTTACTTCATTCGAAGCGCAGGCGGTCCGTGGCTCGACTCGATTTCGTTGACCGAACTGTGCGGACGGAGTGGTTGGAAAGCGTCCTTCCCCATCGCGACGATTTCCAATCCGCACCCGTACCGGAATACACGTGATACACGCTGACGGTGACGATTTCCTTGATTGCTTCACTCGGAGCCTGCGAAGTCGCGTACGTGTGGTTCGACGGCCAAAGAGAATCTGATTCAAAATTGAATTGAGCGCGACTTTGCGACAGCGATAGTTGCGCTCCTTCCGTGCGTAGCTCCCGAATAGGTTGCTCGAACGATGTCAACAAACGCTCGAGATGCACGAGTTTGCGAGAACAGGAGCCAAGCGGGTTCGATAGAATACGGAGAACCGAGACACTTATTGGCTCCGTATTTTATCTTAGAACCTCGTTATAATAAATTGAGCAATGCAAGAGAAAGTTACAGTACTGAATAAAAATCACTTTAATAACTTATTTTTATGCAGTACTATAAGATTTTTTTAATTTTTACAGCATAAACACCGGCCCGTGCACAACAGACACATACACACATCCATACGGACATTTCCTTAAAAAAATGCATTTCTACTCCAAATTTGTTAAACAACATTCCTAATTTTTGTTTTTTCAAAAAAATTTGTTTTTCAAAAAAAAAAAATATTTACATCTTAATATTATTTCTTATAAAAAATAAATTATTGTTTATATAAATTAATGATTTATACATAATATTCTCTATCATTCATTATCTATATCGCTTAACCATTTTTCTTTCTTTCTTTATACATTAGTTTTTCTCTACGACTTCCCTTTCGAAAATAAACTACTAGCTAAACTACTGGATAAACTATTGACGTACTACTGAAGAACTACTTGTTGTCAGTAGTATTTTCGGATACCTAAATTTAACATGTTAGAAAATTATGTCGAACTACTACAGCTAACTACTAGTACGCTAGCAGTTTGATACTTCTTTGTAACGAAGTTTTTCATTCAATAGAAATACCGCTATAGTAGTTTAACTACTGAATTACTACAGTAAGCTACTGCAGCTCACCTGCAGTTGGACTACTTTCTACTAACAAAATATTTTATCCAATTGAATTATTTATACGGCAGTTTAATCACTGAATACCTATAGTTCAAGCTTGTAGTTCACCAACAGTACAACAACTTCTTAATAATGAATTTTTTTATCTAATTGAATAGACGTTACAGTATTTTAACTACTGAATTACTACAGTAAACTGTTAGTTCACCTGCCTTTTGACTACTTCTTATTAATGAAATGTTTTATTCTATTGTACTACCGATACAGTAGTTGAACTACTGGATTGCTGCAGTAGGCTACTAGTTCACCTACTGTTCGGCAAATTCTTATTAACGAAATTTTCCATCAACTTGATCTACAGGAAGAGTAGTTGAACTACTGAACTAGAACAGTAAACTAATAGTACGCTAGCAGTTTGACTACTTCTCCGTAACAAAATATTTCATTCAATTGAAATACCGCTATAGTAGTTTAACTACTGGATCACTACAGTAAGCTACTAGCTCACCTGCAGTTGGACTACTTTCAATTAACAAAATTTTTTATCCAATTGAACTATTTATACGACAGTTTAGCCACTGAATAACTATAATTAAAGCTTCTTGTTCATAAACAGCACAACGACTTCTTAATAATGAATTTTTTTATCTAATTGAATAGACTTTACAGTATTTTAACTACTGGATTACTACAGTAAACTGTTAGTTCACCTGCCTTCTGACTACTTCTTATTAATGGAATGTGTTATTCTATTGTACTACCGATACAGTAGTTGAAGTACTGAACTACTACAGCCAATTATACTTCTTTGTATCTTTTGTAACTTTTATACCTTTTATACATTAGTTATTTACAAAATAGTATTTAATCAGTCTCCAAAATATTAACCAACGGTATTATGCAAACCTTATTTTCTGAAAGGGAAATATTTATACATTTACTACTTAAGGAAGGCATCTAAAGACATATTATAGAATTTGTTTTTAGTGCAATAAATGAAAAATGTTCTGATCATTTTTTATCATAACTACATAGATTTTCATCAACAAGTTTATATTTATTACCAAGAATAACGTAAATATCATCACTAGTGTCTACGCGTCGAACTGCCAAAAGATCTGTTAAACTTGCAATAATTTTTTCTTTAGTAATGATTGTAGAATTCTTACGTTTCTTTAATCGTGTATAGTTAATGCCAGGGAACAGAGTATTTTTGTAGATAAATCTGTAATATGATAAAGCTTTCTCTTCTATATTATATCCTAATTCTTCTTCAATGATAGTTTTGGCATTTAATGATAATTTAATATACTTAGGTTGGCCAAAAATTCTCAAACTATCTCCGTATTCTATGCAGTTTTTAATTTTACAGCGTTCCATCAGATATATAAAATGGTTTCTACCGTCTTCACTTATATCCGGGTGTAATAATATTTCTGACTTATTTTTTACATGCCTCAGTCTGGAGTATGATTTACAAATTTGCAGAGAGATTACTTCGGTCCCATGGAATAACTATTTTATCACACCATTAAAGTGTTCGGGTGGAAACACCGACCACGCCCATAAGTGACCCATACATTTTAACATACTGCGGCACATGCAATAACAAATGAACATTATATTTCATAATGTTCTTGACATATAAACCTTCGCAATCATAAACAAATTTATTTAGAGCCTGTTGTGCAAGTAAAAATTCTTGATCACTTATTGTTTGCTTTAAGAAGATGTGCATGCTGTATTTTATTTAGTCTCTTCATTAAATTTTTAACGTTTTCTGAAGGATATTCGACATTTAATATTGTCAAAAGAAGTTGGAAAATTCTTGGAGCTCATCAGGAAAGGGTTGGTTGAATATTAAATAAAATTTAATGATGGTATCGAGTGCGTGGAAAATATTGCGCCCTAATTCAGATAATAAGTCAGAAATCGGTAAATAATAATTAGCACTCGTGTCAGTTGTAGGATAACAAATTATGACTGGTTGCGACCTGTACTTTAAATTTAACGCCGGCATAATATTGCTTTTTGACTGAAAGTAAATAAATAAAAATTTGTATTTAAGATATCTATGTATGGACGTATGCTTGTTTATTCTTTGTACGAAAATTAATGAAAATTAATCAAAATTCAGAATCAAAAAGTAAAACTATTAGCAAACAAAAATGAGTTATTTACCAGTATTTACTTTTCTCCGCCAAATTAGGTGAAAGTCTTGAGTATAAAAGGGGGGGGGGTCCAAAGTTTAGATGACTCACTTAAAAATTGAAGTCAACTATAGACGATCTCGGTTTCGATACAAATACTTAAGATAATGCAAATTTTTGAAATTATGAATTACGAAAATCATATTTTCCAATGTAAAAATGTATCCACTGCCCAAAGCATCGAATTTCATCAATACTATTTTACAGCCAACGAAAAAGAATCTAACACTTTTTTATTGGCTGTAAAATAGTATTTATGCAATTCGATACTTTATACAGTAGATAAATTGTTACCTTCGAAAATGTGATTTTCGTAATTTATAATTTCGAAAATTTGCACAATCTAAAGTAGTTGTATCAAAACCGAGATCGTCTATAGTTGACTTCAATTTTCAAGTGGGCCATCTGACATTGGACTATTTTGTTTGCTGGATTGGACTCATCAGTGATGATTCAGCAGCCGCCATTAGATACCTGCCGTAAGATGTTTATGCTACTTTTAAAGGGAGTACGAGTTCTATGTTCCTCAAGTGGGCTGCATAAATACTTTGCGGCAGGTATGTGATAACGACTACTGTATCATCACTGATGAGTCTAATCCAGTACCCAGAACAAAAGACCTTTTTTTACTCGGGACTTTCGTCGAACCTGGTGGACGAGAGTTAATATTCGTAAATAGGTCGTTTGCCAATAATTTTATTTTTTGATTTCATAATATTTTTAATATTAATCAAATTTCGTTCTAGAAATAAACAAAGGTGTCATCATTTTTTTATCAAAAAACTTTCTAACACGATGTATTAAAGAATGCAGGGCAATTAAATTTGTTTAAGACAAGGATTAGTGGTAAAGTAAGACTATTAAACACGAAAAAACTATGTCTCCAAAGTATTGTACCTACAGCTATATACATACACACACAACAAAATTTTAAAATCTTACACGGAGAGAAATTTCCTAGTAAATTTTACCAGTGGGCTTGGTAATCAAGGAACAGACCGCCAAAATCCCAAAAATTACCAGTTTTTTTTAGTAAAATTTATTAGAATTATAGTAAATTTTACTAGAAAAACTGGTAATATTTGGGATTGTAGCGGTCTGTCCCTCGATTACTATACCCACTGGTTAAAATTTACTAGAAAATTTCTCTCAGTGTACAATATTCCAATAAAAATAAGTTATTAGTGATTTTCATTTAATACTGTGAATTCCAATTACAGCATTACACAGTGTACAAATATGTTTAATATTAACAAAATATTACCATTACTTTAAAGCATCAATAAATAAAGGCCAAGTTCCACTGTATTGGTAGCGGTTTTTTAAAATGGCCGTACAATATTTTACACTTTAGAAAGTATAAATTTAGCAATTTACACATTTGAAAAGAGTTAAATCAACAGTTTACACTTCTGTAAAGTGTAAAATCCATTATTTACTCTTTTAAAACATTTAAATCAGATTTTACACTTCAAAAAAGTGTAAATTTAGCAATTTAGACTTTTGAAAAGAGTTAAATTAACAGTTTACACTTTTGCAAAATGTAAAATCCCTCATTTATTCTCTAAGAAGAGTTAAATCAACAGTTTTCACTTTTATAAAGTGTAAAATCCCTTATTTATTCTTTCAAAAGTATAAAATCAGCAGTTTACTCTTTACTACGTGTAAATTGCGATTTATTCACATTCTAACGTCAAATTTTACACTTTGTGGTTTAGAGTGATAACCTATGTAAACGCAGTCATCACTGAGAATTCGTACTTACGCTATAGAAATACTATCGAAATCCATTTCAATTACTAATCATTTTTGCATACATAGGTTTGTCAAAATTTTTCAATTTTAAGATGACAATAATTTTTAATATATAACAGAAGTTCCATACACTTTTATATTACACTGTAAGTGAACACTATCTCATAATTTCTGACAATATTTTTATTCATCCTTGCCTCGTCTAGTGCTTTAGGGAACATATATACAGATACATTATTTATCGCGTGGTCTATAAATAATATATTTCAACAAAGAAATAAATGTCTTAGAACATTAATAATAGTAAAGAGTATAGCTGGTTAAAAGAAAGTTCTAATAGGAAAGGGAAACAAAGAAACAATGAGCCACGTAAGTATAATCAGTAATAAGCAGGTTTACGTTAGATGAATATTAAAGATTCAATACGAGTGAGACGCAAAAGGGTTAACGAAATACATATTGGTAGTATGAGCGCGGAGAAGACATCATGAAGACTGATGGTGGGTTGACAATAATTCTTATTACAAATATAAATTCGAAAAAGTGCGAGAAGTAAGAATGTATAAGTATTCCATAACTAAAACTAGACTTACTAATTGCATTGTAGAAATTAATGCTGTACAATATTGAATATTTGCTAATTAATAAAAACTTGAATTTTACTTTATAAGTTTATAATAATGAACCAACAAAAAAATGTATCGAATAATCAAAACATTAGAAAAATTTTCTACAAAATAAAAGGTAAATATTAACGAGAAAATCGGAATTTTACTCATTTTCTTTGATTATTAGAGGAATATTCATCGAAGGAAGATGACATCGAATATTATTTCTCCATTAATTTAAAAATGCTACGGATAACTGGTTTGAAATGTCAACTAAATGAGAAAATAGAACGTCGCTACGGATTTTCAGATAAAATTGTAACATATTTTTTCAACCTTTGGGGTTTTTTCATCGCTGCCACACAAATATATTATCTAATCGATGTATTCTCTTATGACACATCAACAACGATGAAAATTATCACTCAATTGTTATCCAATTTTCAATGCATCAGCAAGGTATCAGAATAATTATAAAAAAAATATAATGCGAAAATAATTGATTTATCTCATTGATAATAAATCTACTCGTTGACACATTTTACAAGTTTAGGGTTTCGGAATAGCACATGCAGTGAATATTTTGCAAACCGCTCTCCAAGAGCTAGGGGCCATTTGGAAACAGCATCGTCCGAGCAAAAAACTTCGATCTCAAATTTTAAAGGAAGCTTACACCACCTTTATTTTTACCATTTACTACATTATTGCAATTTATATAACCAACATTTTCTATTACATACCACCAATAAGGTTAGTATATTATATTAGTATTCCCTACTTTAATCAGAGTGTAATCAAGTTTATAGATTATTTCAAAGAATTTTCGATGTGAGTCATCAAAATTTCAACAAAATATTCATCTAATTATAGGAGGACCCAGTTTCAATTCCAGAAAGATCCATCGAATAAAATTCGGGAATACTTGATTTCTTAGCAAAACATGTACAAAATTATTTTTTTGTATCCATCCAGTCCGAGCATTTGTTAAAACTCATTAAAACCCACCTTTATATATGTATTTTTTCTTCGTCGATAAAAAAAAGTCATTTTTTTAGACCCTTTTTTATACCGGAAAATTGTGAAAATCGTGCATGTGTTACAAGAAAATATTTGTTCGCTCGTTTCAAAGCAAGAATAACTTGATTTTGTGATTGTGTTTTTAAGGTGGTTCTATAGTTATGGTAAACACTGCATACTAGTAACAAAAAATATATGTTAATCGTGAGATCAAAATGAATTTTTTAATATTTCTTTCAACCCCGGTGGCCACATTAATTTTCGAGAAAAAAATTCCTGAAAGTGGTACTTTTAACACATGGAGATACGCGAATCATTCTTCTTTAAGTAAAAACCTTTTACATTTACATCGAGAAACGCTGCAGAGCAAATCAGAAAAAGAAGTACAGACAGTACAGATTTCAAGTTTTGTGACGAATACAAAATGAATGAATATACCAAGTCACACGATCTTTTGAGATATTAATTGTTAAAAGTATTAATATACGTTTTCTCGCAGTCTGGATAATGTAATACGGCGTAAGTCATGTATATACATAAAATATAATATAATATTTATAAATAAATATATATAATAAATATATATAATATTTATCTTTAACAGAACAAATTTTTACAAAAACTATGTTCAATTATTTTAATTATTCAAGACTTAAACTTATCAATGTTGAAACCATAAAAATAAAGCAGATTTTTAATTTTTTTGGAGAGTCTACTCAATTGACTTCAGAGTAACCATAGAACCACCTGAAAAACATCCTTATCCTGCTACCGGTAGTCTCATAGTTGGAATCTTTTTTGTTGATTCGGTTAAACTTATGGGAAGCTTTCGTGAAACGTTTCCAGGTATTGCTTCTGAGAATTTCTCCAGAACCTTCCCTTAAACTTTACCCATGATTTTCCAATAATCTTCGGTTGATTCTTACTGTAATCTTTCATGAAAGGTTCTATTTATGTTTAGTGGAAGCTTTCCTGCAAAGATTTTGGAATCCCTTTTGCAATTAACATAAGCTTTCAACAACAATAACACTGTAATCGTCCGAAAAGCTTACTGTAATGTTGCTGTTTCCTTTCGTGAAAGATTCCTCTATTGATTTATGGAAAATTTCACGTAAAATTCCCGTAAGCTTTCTGCAAGTTTCCATGTAATATTCGTTCAAAGGAGATTTGGTAATCTTGATTGAAATATTGCTTTAACCTTCCGAAAAGCTTACAAGAAAACTTGCAGTGATATCTTTCTGAAATATTGAATTAGAGAAAAGAAAGAAATGGTTAATGAGCAATAAACTCCCATTTAGTAACTACTATAAAAATCGAACGAAATTCATCTAGAGACCTCTACTTAGAAAGAAAAGGAGAAGTCTAAAAAGACTAACGATCCACGAGAAGATGTCGAAAGGTTGCGTTGCGAACGCGGCCAGGCTCTCTCTCTGTCATGGCCAACATTGTCAGTAGTAGCTAAAATATTGTTTTAAAGTTACGATATACCAAAAACATAACGAGATAAATTCATTTTTCAGATATTATGTGCGAAATAACAGCATAAGTCCATATTATATTATGGTTTACTAGCTATATGTACCTCGTTCCTAACGTCGCTCGGTAATACAAAAATCTTTTTACCCCTTTATTCAAAATTTTATATCAATTATTATTTCTTATTCAACCCTATATATACCTGAACTATTGGGTAGAAGACGGAAGAACGGACTGACAGAGGGATATTTCTTAACGCATTTCTTCATGCATTTCTGAACCCTTTTTAAACCCTTTACTTAACCCTTTACTTACCCTACTGGGTAAAAGACAGAGAGGACCGACCCGACAGACATTTTGGCTTTTTAATAGTATAATAGATATTATATTGTGGCACTGATTTAAAACATGAAATGCTCGTTACTGTACAAGTTGGCATAAATTTTCTTAGTAAAAAGTACCGCCAAGCATAAAACGTAATCGAAAGTTCGAGGGGGTTGGAAATTCGAGAATCATATATGACGTCACAAGGTCTATTTAAATATGTGGCACCCGTTTAAATTCAATTTCAAGAACTAATTTTTATTATACCTTTCTGCTGGTACCGGAATTTCCTAAGAAAAGTGGCGCCAAGAGATGGTTATCAGCAAAAACTCTTCTTGACGCATTTCTTAACCGTTTTTTAATACTTTTTTAACTCTTTTTAAGAGCAAAAACAAGATATTTAAAAAAAAAACAAAACTTTTACTCCACCGTTTTCTTTGTCGAACAATGGATTAATCGTTATCAGCTGAACAACCATATCTAATTCCATTGACGTTGCAGAGCTTTCATAATTTTTTCAGCAATCATTGTTATCACTCGCGTGAAAGAAATAAGAAATGATACTTTGAACAAATTTATTTATAATAATATATTTATTATATATCGTAGACTTGTTGACGATCTCACGGTCTCCTGCAACGGAATGAATCGAATTTTTACGTTCGTTTTTACGTATTCCTCGCTCCGTGCTCTCCATTTTAATCGATCTTTACGTATCGACGGAGAGAAATCTGCGGCCCCGAACAACCCTGTACGATTGCCGTGCACGCGGCTTACATAGGGCTCCAACTTTTCTCCTCTATGGCGAGGAACATGACAGTTTTTATATTCTATTACGCGAATTGCCTGTAATGATTGAGTGTTACAAAATTATACATATATATATATGTATATATGACCGGTTCTCTGTCATGTCGCAGATGAAAAATTTTGTTTTCGCTAAAAATTTTTGTATACCTTCTACTACATATTTTGAACTGCTATGAATTTTTTCAGATATTTTTAACCTATAGTTTTGGAGATATAAGAGGTCAAAAACTGAATTTTGATGATTTTTTACAGTTTTGACTGATTTTCATTAATTTATAACTCCCGAGAGAAGCAGTTTTCGCGATAGAGACAAGAATAGTTTTTTTTGTAAAATTTTCTGTTTTTCAATAAAAATATTTTCAAAGCTGTATGTGTACACTGTCACTCACATACCTCCAAATGAAACATTAAAATTCAGAAAGAAAAAAACCGCTC
>JAWWEQ010038768.1:0-19172 GCA_035583055.1 Torymus tubicola
AAAAGGGTGTCACAAGGCCGTTTTCTTTGGCACCAAGTTCTTATCGTCTCTTCTATGACCCATAGAACAAGAAAAAAACTACTGTAGAGGCGTGCCTCCAAATTTAATTTTGGGCGTTTTTGGAACCAGTTTAGGGCAAAGTTTCCGAAGAATTCGACATATATATAATGCTCACACGTGCGAATTTTTCCTTCACACACGGGCGAAAAAAACATGAAACGTATATACGAAGGTGTTCCTCTGTATACACCACGTTATATATATATATATACACGCGCGCTTTCCGGCCTGTACTAAACCGAACGTCGCGCCTCCCACGCGTCTCGAGCACTCGCGCATGCATATATATATATATATACACACGAGCGAGTGCGTGAACACAAAGTACCACTTACACCCGCATTTTCCTCCCCTCAGCACCCGCAGAGCATTACCGTGCGATATCGGCGAAAAGACTGTGTATATATATATGTGTGTATAATGTATGTACGAGAGAGCGAGAAGAGAGAGTGAAGGAGAAAAAGACCAGGGTGAGGGTCCTAGGGGAAGCTCGCCGAGGTGTCTGAGGATCACCACTTGCGTGTGCGCACGCGCGCTCGCTCTCATCTTTGCTCCCAACACGTTTCTCTTTTTAATCCTTTATTTCTTTCTCGTTTTCGCTTCCCCCCTTCGGCACTCGCCCTTTTCGCTCTGTTTGCTTTCTCTTATTTTTCGCGCGTTTGTCAAGCACATCGAAAGGTACATGTATAAACTTATTGTGGTATTGAAGTCTTGTGTATATGTATATATTATATAAGATGAATTGCACGAATCGTGTATCGATCGTGATTTTCAATTTAAATGCGGCTTTCATTTTTTTCATATGTACTTATACCCTTGGAGCGTTGAAAAATGATTTTACATGCAGCTTTTCGTTTTCAATTTCATTTCAATGGCATTTCTACTTTTTAATTTTATAATGTGGTTTCTTGCAATCACATTATTATTTGTTCATCGATTTACCGATCGATGATGTATGTATTGTACAGTAAAATAATTATTAAATGATTAATTTATATTGTAACTTGAATCCTTGATTATGCAATGTAACAAAAATAAACTTTGATAAAAAACACATAAATCAATGAATAAAATAATTTGTTTTCTAAACGTGAGGATCATTGTAATCAAATAAGTTTGTTGGTT
This sequence comes from Torymus tubicola, assembly GCA_035583055.1. NCBI lineage: Eukaryota > Metazoa > Arthropoda > Insecta > Hymenoptera > Torymidae > Torymus > Torymus tubicola. The sequence continues at coordinate 1,186 of JAWWEQ010038768.1, forward strand.
TTTAACTGTATAGTAATAATAAATTTATAGTTCGTAAATCTCTGGCTTTTACTAATTAGAATACGAATTGCTTTCATGTTTCTCTTCATCATTAGCATTTTAAGAGGAACTTGTGCTTTCCATACTCGCTATAATACGACTTTAAAACGATGATTTCTTAAGTTATAAAACAAAGTAATCATAAATTTTTTACGACCCTAATATAAAATATATTTTACTTATATAGATTTTATTATGCTTTTACCGGCAATAATAAATTTCAGTATCTAAATCATTTTATCAAAAAGTACACCAACGCCAAACTTAGGCTCAACGTATTCCGTGAACTTTTAAAAACAATCATTGCAACCACGCGCAGTTTGCATTAAACTAAACCAAATAGTAATTCTGAAAATTAATTTCACCGCTCCTTCTCGCTTCATCATTAAACAAAACTGTGTGTATATATATATAAACTGTGGGTACACATGTGCATTGAAACAAGTTCGTCATTACAACACTGACGCTAAAGAAATTTGAGCCGGAGCGCGTTCGTGAAAATTCCACTTTTCAGTATTAGCACACTCCGGAGAAACGCATATACACAGCAAATTCACGTAGCGCTTTCGCGAGCAGCTAGCGCGCACAATTCCCATTCATTCGCGCCAAGGAGAATACAAATAAACCCTCGTTTTGTTAGATCTAGCGGAGAGGAATCGTCCCTGAAAGAGTATAGTGAGAAAGAGGAAGGGAGGAAAAAACAACACAGCAGCAGCAGCAGCAAAGAAAAGAAAGCGAATTGTGTCAAGTTGAGCGTCGCGCGGCTCTCTATGTCGTCGTTGCGAAATCCCGCCTCTAGCGTGCGCGCGGCTTCTATATATATATGACTTATACATGGTACTCTCTACCCCCCCGGATGATAATTAAACGCGTCGCGGCGTCGCCGTTTTCTCCAGCTCTCCTCTCGCTGCGAAAATCTATTATGAAAAGCTGCACGTTACGTGACGACTGCGCGAGAACGGATATAATGAAAAGAAGTTGGAAGCGCTTCAGAGTAGCTACATATATATGCGAGCGTTTCATATTGGAAGCGTGATATTATGAATTCAATCTCGTTTTATGGAGTGAGCAATAAATTTTTATTTCGGATTCTCCGTTACGCTTCGGATTTCAAACGTCGCCACTTTCCGTTTTCTGCCGTAAGAAAAACTTAGTCTTGAAAGATGATAAATAAACTGCGTTTGCATTTAAATCTAGATACTTATCATTGCGTGAGCGATTCATCTTATGTAAAAGTAGAGTAGGTAGTTCATTGTATAAGCTTATAATTCTAGGCTAGTTCTGAAACAATAAGTCGTAGTAATAAATGCAAAAAAGTTCTAGTAGTGTAATAAATATAAGAATTTTCAATATCAAAAGTACCTATGTATAATAAAATAGCGCTTTCACTTTTCAAGCTACTGAATCTTATTCACTATATACTTCCGTCGCAGTATTAAAATTCTATACTATATACATAGAGAAGAAAATACTCCTCATTCCCTACCCTATACCCGACCATTAGCAATGCACACGGGACACATTTGATAATCCGATATACAAACTCGCAGATGCAAATCCTAGCACCGCAAGCGCACTATTCTCAAGTACATATCCATTTCTCTCGTAGCAACTGAAACAGCCGCACAAAAGAGTTGGCGTGCGCGCGCACGGGTAAACGCATCACAATAAAGAAGGGAAAAGTGAAAGAGAGAGACAGCCTACGTCGCGCGGGGTGTGTTCAATCCTCGACTCGCCGTCACGTTGTATGCATTATGCAGCGGCGACCTGCGCGCACCCTCCGTGTCATGGGCTCGTCGTCTTCGTCGTCGACATCGTTGTCGCCGGACCTCTTGACACACTTAGCACGCCGGGGTCCGCCTTTCCTCCCCCACTAACATCAGCTGATCTCCCTGAGGCTATGCAGCTCTCTCTCTCTCTCTCTCTCTGTTTTTTCTTTAAAAGCGATACACCGCGAGAGGGGGAGAGAGAAAAAGAAAGATGATGTCCTTTATGCGTCGAGAAGATTGCGGATCTCGCGCCTTTTTACCATCGACCGCGTGAGCTTCATGTTTCTCAAAGGGGGTACGACTATACGCGTGCAGCAAGCGAGCCAATATTGACACCGCGATGACGCGCGCGGACCGCGGCTTTGAGAAAATGGATTGGTTTGGAAGTGCCGTAATTGACTATTTGGAAGAGCTCGCAGTTCTTTTTTACTTGTCATAGGAGTTTTTTGATTACAATGATGCATTATTGACATTTATACTTGGAATGGATAGTATAAGCATACTTACATTAATAAAGTATTCCTGTCATAAATTCTATAAAGTTACGGGATTACAACGAATGAACGTTATTTTAATTTTTTGCTATTAAATTTCTTGAAACTTCAACGTTAAACATAAAATAGTCATCGACTGTACATGAAAAACTATTGTAATAGTATACTTATTACGCACCTCGCACTCGCCTTCGGCTCGGGTGGCAATTTACACGAGATGTGGGCTGTCCGATTTTACTCCCAAGGAGCGTATACTATTTTTCCTCCCACCGAGGCCGAAAATGCCATATTCCCGTTTCGGAACCGGGTGGGAATGTGGTACTTTCGGCCCGGCGGGAAGAAAAAATATAATACACCATCCCTAGGGCGGCATCGGATTGATGGCCTCTTGGTCATAATAAAGTTTAATCCTAGCCTAGTCTAGAAATACCTTTACTCTATGGGAGTGCCATGAAGTATAGATGAAAATCCAAGTCGACCGTGGATATTCCGATAGAAACATTTCGTATCTCAACTAATATAGATTGCGGAGCAAGATATTTATAATGATAAGTCTAAACGCTACCCTTAATATTACTCCAGGATAATTGTGGGAAAGTAAAAATTAAAATGTAATGTTGACCTTGACGAGTTGGAAAATTGGCAGACGATTTTATCTGCAGAACGACGATTTTAGCCCATCCGTGTTCGTCTCAGCCGGAGTATCTAATCCGGGTTTATAATACTTTAACTAGTACCCTTTTAGATTCGTACTCTTGACATCGTACCTGTGGTGGCCTTACTGCTTAATTTTCTTACCATGCATATAGTTTAATGAGGGAAGACGCTTGCCAAAAAGGGAAAAGGTGTGGAGAGCAATGTAAAAAGATATAAAAATTCAAATCTATAACGTCTGAAAATGTAGGTTTTTACCAAATTGAAAACATTTTTTATTAAAATCATTTTATTAAAACCTTTTTTCAATAAATAAATTATTACAAAGATATCGAAGAACAGCTTTTATAAAGTCTTAAGACTCAACCTCTCTTTTTACCACTATACATGAATAATCGCGAGGTCGCGTCGATTAAAAAGAGCCGCCTCGTGCATGTGTATAATACTTATTCCTAGAAAATCCAAGGGATCTCGCGAATGGTGGAAAACAATTGAATTCATAGATTTCACAGTATATAGCGCCTCTCGCAAAAAGGATAAAACATTACTTTCGCTATGGGTACATAGCTGTCGCTCAGCTGTAACCCCTGGATAAAAAAAAAAAAAAAAAAACATTACTTTCGCTTTCACTCACTCTCCTACATATAAGTCTTCTCCAGACGAACCTTACTCGTGCATATATGCGTTATTTCATTCACGCATCGCGCACGTGCAACTTCCTTCGACGCAATCGCCTCCACTCGCGATGGGGCTTTTCCCTCCGCCGGACGACAGTGGCTCTTTGTCGCGCGGATGCGACGATTATCATGCGTACGCGCGCTCGCACACACACACATCTTTTTTCTCCTCGCAGCAGAGTTTCGAGCGACCGCCCTATGCAGTTAGGCCCACGCGCGGCATTACGCACTTTGCACGCAAAAAGACGGAAATAAGAGACAGAGAGAAAGAGAGAGAAGCCGCGTAAACGGACTCTCCCTCCTTCCATTTGCATGACAATCGCTAGAGAAGAAAGACGTGAGGAGCATAGCGAAACGTCGCGCTTGCTTTCCTCTTCTTCATCCCCCTTTCATCCTTGGTACGCGAGAGATTTTTCCTGTTTCTTATCTCTTTCTTTTTTTGAACACTTTACGAGGGCGGGCTTCTTGCAATGCAAACGAGGTGGTCCGCACAGAGGAGCATCGCGTGTGTGCCGGCAGTGCGCACTTTATTCGGAAATTTTCGGCGATGTTGGAAGCATATAGAAATCGATGACGGAGACAGACGTGGCTTACTTAGAAGTCGCGTCTATCTGCGGTAAACGGCGTTGAGGGTATGTCGTATGAACTTTTGAAGACTTATTGCGCCTTGACGCTGCGAATCTAGTGTCTCTAACGTATTTTATATACAAACACTTTTTTATATCTTAGAATTGTACAATATAACGAAATCACTGGATACTTGTGTTTCTGAAAGCGACACACGAATTTAATTTCGTGCTTTTGTTCGTTTTTACAAAACTAATAAATTTTCAATATAGTTGTACAAGATATTTACTATCATATCATTAGTAAGTAATTAATATCAAACATTATTTTTATGGCACTATTTTTTTTTCATGTAAAAGTGAGTACAATTATTTTTTAGATAGACCAACTTTGCATTATGCATATTTTCAAGTACAATCAGTATTTTGTAATACAAGATCGTTATGGAACATAAATTGTTTTAATTAATTTTTCTAATGAATGTGTTTTTATCTTACTTGTTGCGTTTTACAAAATGCCTTGATAAAAATATAAATAATTCTTTTAAAAAGATATTTAGAATTAATTTTATCCCTTTCTTTCAACAGTAACAGCCATTGATGGTCAAAATGCTGTATGTTTCTGTACCGATACTTTAGAAAATTATACCCAATATCAAATAAAAAATAAACATAGAACATGTTTGCGTAAGAAAATATTAATCTTATTAATAATTCATAGCTAAATTATTAACACGATTATAATTAAATTAAATTTGCTTATATAATTTTTTTCCACTATTTGCATACGTATCGTAAATTGATCATATGCCGAAATTTCTTTGTTATTTCATATATTGAACAATTGTAATGTCCCATAATTAATTATAAAACTAAATCTATTTTAACAAAATTCGGAATACTTTTATTGTACATATAAAAAACTTTTTGAAAATATCAAGATATATCATTTGATATTTTTTTTTGTATCTACACAATAAAAATTGGTCTATCGAAAAACCATATTTTTTTATGAATGCAATAAGATATACATAATTTAAGAATTTGTCGTCCAATAATTTATCATGAAATTGATCTTACACATAACTTCAAGATATTATAATTTAATAACAACCATGTAAACTGTAATACGTATTTGTAACTTATAACATAGTGAATCGTGAATAAATTATTGGAAATTACAATTGTTCATTCACAAACTACTTGCAGGTGGATTCACTACTTCACAATAGTTATTTCCATTCTTATTGATACAACTCAATATTTTAACCTGAACTTATAATAAATTGCAAATTGAATAAGTTAATGTTATTGTACTAAATATATGGAACTCCTCTGCGTCATTGTAAAACGTTTATCTATTATTATCAATGTTTTATTACTTTCATTTTGTAGTAGAATTAAAATGGATATAAATATAACTATCATTTTTCTTAAGTATTTTTGCAACTATGTACATCTTAGAAAATTTCATTGTTTGATCTCATTCTATATTACAGTAAAAGTCTTCTGAATAATATGAATGGATTAATTCAAGTAAATATATTAGCTCTTCTTATAGAGTCTATTTTTTATGATTATTAATTTTGTAAACAAATTTTAAATGTATTTAAAATCTAAAAACGAAATCTTAACAAATTATAGCTATCAGATAATTTTGTTAATCCTTAGTAAGTAAACAACATATCATCAAGATTGATGTTGATTGCTACATTGTGAATCATCAACAAAATTAGTGTTATTTTTCTAATAAATTTTAACAATCTTTTACAACGTAAGCACCCTTTGTTACCTTGTTATTTAGAAAAAAATTTCAAATTAATTGCAATATTAAAATATATTGCTTAAGAAAAAAGTCTGGACACAAAATTACCTAAAAGAAATAAACAGTAATTGAATAGCTTTTTATAAATTTAACCAACTAATTACTAAAACAAAAATAAATTTACCGAAGACTTCAAAATAACTGTGGACGGGAGGTCGCTTGGCACGTAGCAGTCCTTAATAAAAGTATTTACTATAATTGTTCAATAATGTCGTGATCATTTTTATATGGCCTTTTTAAGTCGTCGGCAGAAAGATATTTTGATCGCTGAAGCTCTTTAGTAAAATAAACTATAGTTTTTTTCAATCCTTCAACTAATGGAACTTTTGCTTCCCAATTTAAATATTTTTTTGCTCTAGAAATATCTGGTTTTCGGCGCTGAGGGTCATCTTCAACAGCAGCTAATGCTACTACCTTACTCGTGCCTCCCACCAAATCTTTAATTATTTGTGCAAATTCTGTAAAAATAGATAGGAATTAAAAAATAATTTCAGTGAAATTCATAAAATTAATTATAGAAGACATATATAAAACAAAAATAATAAAATCATGACTTCTATTAGCCTTCTAAATATTTATCGAGCGACCCTTGTTAGGTTGCTTTTAATAAATCCTTTATTATTTCATGCGACCAATTTAAATAAATATTATCGAAACGGTTAAGTTTTTCCAAAAAAACTTTCACGAAATCATTGATATGTCGCCCAATACGCACTTTGTAAAGTATAATGTACATTATGGACGTTAATTATTTGAAAAATGAAAATCTTCAAATAATCTAAATTAAAGTTTTTCTAATCCAAGATAATAATATATTTGAATATTTTGAAATAGCATTTGATAAATCAAAAGCATAATAGTCAAATTTCGTAACTTGATAGTGAAATACTGATTGTCTACTTTTTCTTTCTATTTGTAGAAAAAAATTAAATTTTTAATAGATTGCATTGAATAATGAAAGATTGCAAATTAAATAATAAACGAAATTCGATATAAAATATCGAAATGGGGTTTGTAAACACAAATGTATTTCAGACGCGAAAAAATGTTGTGTAAGACCTTCTATTGTATGCTCTACGGGGTTCCCAATGTTAATAGGCTGACTGTAATTGGAAGCCATTAAAGCAACCAATCCATCTACAAGATCTGACACATACTGAAACGATCTAGTTTGCTTGCCATCACCATAGATCGTTATTGAATTATTCTGTAATGCTTGAAGTATAAAATTGGAAACTACACGACCGTCGTTCATATGCATTCTAGGCCCATACGTATTAAAAATACGAGCGACTCGAACAGCGACGTTCTCTTGACGCTCATAAGCGTAACTTAAAGTTTCAGCAACTCGTTTCCCTTCATCATAACAAGCTCTTGGACCTGTAAATAATAAAATAATTTAAAATTTTATTCCTCATAATTATGATTTTAAATAGAATTTAGAAAAAATGTAAATATATTGTGAAGTAATTAAATATTTTATACAATAAGAGTAATTATAAATATTACCTATTGGATTTACATGGCCCCAATAAGTTTCGGATTGAGGATGTTCATCAGGATCTCCATAAACTTCAGAGGTACTTGCTATTAAAACTTTTGCGCCAACTCTTTTAGCAAGACCTATAATTTGTACATTAGTTTTTGAAAATTTAATTTGAAATTTTTATTGTTTGTAATTTACCAAAATGTGTTTATAAAATTTATAGAAAAACATACCTAGCATATTAATTGTTCCTAAAGTATTAGTCTTTATAGTTTTTACTGGATTTAACATATAATGTGGAGGACTGGCCGGACTGGCAAGATGATAAATTTCATCTACTTCTACATATAATGGTCTAACAACATCATGATGAACTAGTTCAAAATTTTCATGACCAATCCAATGCTCAACATTTCTTTTTCTACCCGTAAAAAAGTTATCTACCACAATGACTTCATGTCCAGCTAACATCAAGCGATCCACTAAATGAGAACCAACAAAACCAGCTCCACCAGTGACTAAGATCCGCTTTCGATTTTTATAATTCAGGAACTTTACTGCAGGATAATTTTTAGGAGATCGATTCTCTAACTTGGCTTCAATAAATTTAAGTTTCTCTTCCAATTCACGTATCTTATTCTTTGCTTCTTGTAAGTCTTTAATCTCTGAAGCATCATCAGTTCTTTCGTAAGTTTTTTTTAGGAGATTAGCTATTCGATTACTTGATAATCTATCACGGCTGGTTTGAAATTCATCATCATCTTTTGCAATACTTTTGTATATTCCTAAAACTAGAAAATACATTGTTAATATTCTCAATTTTTTATTTACATAATTAATCTAGACAATAAAACTTACCTAAAATAATTGCTATGAACAAAAAAATTATTTGCTTCATTTTTCTTTGAATAAACATGTCTTTTTTCACGAATCATGTGTTTTGTGAAAACAATTAACTCATACTCTTCAAAACATTATCAATTGTTAAACATTTGACCTTGGATCAAATTCTATTTTAAATGCTATCCTGCTGTCGAAAACATAACCTCTGAGGATTAACATTGTCGTATATATGCGAAATAATTCTTCTATAGGTTTTGCTAAAGTTTATGTACACTTTTAACAGTTTATGTACGTTCATAAATATGACTTTATACTCCACAAGTAAATGTTATGTACGCTTATACGACATTCCGTATTATATAAATAGAAAAAACATGTATAATTTTTTTCGAAATCTTAAGCAGTAAGTACATATACGTTTTTGTGCGAATCTCTTGGTATTGATATGCACGCAGAAATAGTCTCTTAGTTAAGCTAAATGCAAAAGGTATACTACACCAGTGTGATCATCAAAAATCAAATAGATCATATAAAAAAACTATGTTGAATACTCGAATCAGTCGAATGTCGCTACTTGACAGAAAATGTGACGTATATATCACGTATAAAGTATGTTAACGTACGTCTGCGACTGCTCATGATGATATACTACACGCGAACACACCAGTATAGATTCAAACAGCAGCTGCGGGAAACGAAAGTTGTATTTTATTGCCACTCAAAAATTGTACTTATAACCAGTTGAAAATATTATAAATAATAAACTGAACATTAAAATATGACTAGATTTTAAATTGAAAAACTATACCATGAGGGTTCTTACCCCAAACGGTGTAAAAAGCACTAGAAAGATGACAAAATAATTTCTTTGTACCTTTAAATATCATACCATAAAACTATTGCCGAAGCCATAAAATTGACGCATACTAATGTAGCAGACAGCACGCACTAAGATCTGAACAAATAAAACTTTCTCCCCGCAGAGAACCTTTGGGGAAATACCGTGCAAACAAATAACCTTCAGAACATCCCCTCCATTGGTCCCATCCCTTCCTGAACGGCCTGCAACACGTAGCCATCGAGATAAGAGTCCGAGGTCTGCTAGAAGTTCTGGCTCAGTAGGCAGTATACCTCTCACCTCTGTCGTCCATACAACTAACATCGGATCTCCCTAAACTTCTAAGTTTTACTATAAAAGCTTGATCAATACAGGTATATACTTAATGCTACTATTTTTCTCCTTTTGATAATTCAAATATACTTGTTTGATTTCGAACTCGCGCTCATTTGAATTTCGAGGAGAAGTTTACATCAATTATATTTATTTTCAGTATTTGACGTGTCAGTAGCTGATGACCGCTACAGACAAAGATCTATGAACATCTGAGAATCTGAGTCGGATCAAGCGGCTAAGCGCTTAGTATCAACAATTTCAGTGCCCTTAAAAAGTGTATGTATTTAAAATTTTAATCTTTATTGTTAACATATATTAAAAAGTAATTATTTAATATTTTATGAAGTACATTACGATAAAATGACTCCATGACACTATGTTCTTTCAAAATATCGCTTAAGAATACTCAAATTTCATTTGTTTGCAAGTTTTGTTGTAATATTTATCAATAGATTTTTTTTTGTCAATTAAGCTGATAAATTTTAAAATTATGCATATGCGAAAATAATTGTACATTGTAAGTGATACATTATTCTTTTATTATACTCGTATTATGGATCATGTTTCACTTTAACTGGAATTAAAAAAGTGGGAAAACGTATAAGTACCTATCGTATTTTTTAGAATAAGGGGTAGGGTCTATAGGGGATAGACGTAAATGCCGCCATCTATACAGACGGGCCTGTAATTTGATTTTTATGTAAACAAAGCGAGCATTGACCGGCCGTCCTATTAGGCGGTAAGACCTTCAAGAACATGTGATAATTATGGTAGAAAATGATTTAGTAAGTTTTCATACGTTTTTCTAAATTGAGAAGTTTATAACGAGTGATTATATCAATTCGATTTTAATATAAAGTATGACAATTCATTTTTAAAAAAATTTATACTCTGTTCTATAATTTAAAAAAAGCTTAAAATTTTCCAAAAGACTTCCAAAAGAGATTTATTTTAAAGTTTGAGTTATTATTTCTTTTTTTTAATTCGTAAACTGCATCAGTTTATTAGAGTATTTTTTGTTGACATCTATTTACATTAATTTATATTTAAATAAATATCAGATCGATAAATAATTAAACAAAAAATATATATAACTTTTTATTTTTTTTATGAAAACTTGATTTATTATTTTCATTTTAGAAATCCAAAGACGCTGTATCTTGCAATTTAGGTGCTTTATTTTAAATATAAGTACAATATTAAAGAAGTAAATTGGATTAAATATATTAAAAGTTAGAGGATGGAATCATCTAATTGTTAACTGGTAAGTAACAAAACATTATTTATAATTTTAATCATACAGTTGCTTAATTTATTAATAATCAAAATTTTATTTAAGTTACAGGAATTCAAAAATAGTTTTATACAAATTTAGACAAAATGATTTCTCTAATGCAATATATTTATAAGAAGGCATTCGATAATAATATTAATAATAATATTAGTAATAATGATACTAATGAAGAGAATATTGGCACTGAGGAAATAAATGCAGAAAGTCTTCTAGCTGAACTAGAAGATCTCAGACAAAGCAATGAAGAAAAGAATGATGAACAAGAAAATTTGGTAGTTGAACAACAAGGATGTTTCTATAAGACTGGTATAGTTACTACAATTAACAATGAATATATAGTGATAGAGAATAAATATATGTGTGAAATCAAGTCTGTGGTTCCAACAGATCTAAAAAAAGGAGATAAAGTTTACTATATAGCTTATAAAATTAATAAAGATGAAGAATTAAAGATTAAGAGAATTGAGTATAAAATAGAAAATGCATGGGAAGCTGAAACCTCTGAAACTAAAAATTTTGAAACTAAATTCAATGAAGTGAATAAAGGTTTTGAAAATGAAGAAAAAATAAATTCAAAAAATTTTGCAGATAATGCTGATGAAAAATCAAATATTGATATTGTCAATAGTGACAAAATTGTAGAAATGAGGAAAATAAACCAGAGAACTATTGTTGGAAAAGTAATAAAGAGACAAGGTAGAGAAATTTATTTAGAAGACGGTATGAGCATTAATTTAGACAAAATTATTTGTGAATTTGTGCCGTACAATGGTGATTGGGTGAGATTAGAATGTATTGTTGAAATGAATACTAATAGCACAAATTTAACTGGTGAGGTATTAGAAGTAGAATCAATATCACCATTGAGACAGTATAATAAATTGGATACAGTGACATCCTATGATGAATCTTCAGAATCCGGTATAATTGGTGACACTGTTTTTACTAAAGCAGTATGTAATCCTGGATATATACCTTGTGTAGGAGATAGAGTAGCTGTGCATAAAATTGAAAGTGACCAAGGAGTGGTACATCGATGGCGAGCTTTACTTGTAGTTCCAATAGAAGATGTAAGAATATTAAAATTATTATTTCCTTTTTAACATTTCATAAATTGTTCTTCACCTTTTTTACAATTCTAGTATAAAAATGAAATGAAATTTTTTTTTTAATTTAATTTTTGAAACAATTTCTATAAACATTCAATTTTAGTTATGGAATTATGAAATGTTAATATTTTTTACTATAATTGTCTATTAATTTTAATAATTTATATTTACAGGTAGTCAGAAAGTTTGAAACATCAGCTGTACAATATAAACCAGCTATATCGCAAAATGATTTAAATGACATGATTAAAGATAAAGAAAATATTGAAATCACAAATCAAATACGGATGGAATTGGATGCAAGAAACCAGAAAGAATTTGAAATTATTATAAAAAATAATGGGAATGTTGAACAAATTCTTAATAAATGTTCATTTCTAGCAAAGAAATCTAATTCTCAAATAACACTTATTTCTCCAAGGAATACTGAACCACGGCATTTAAAACCAGCAGATGAAGTAATTTTCAAGTTCAAAGTTACAGGAAAAATGGTGGGAGTATCAGAGGAACTGCTTATTTTTAAATTTAAAAATTTTAAAATTGGTCGCTTAATTCAGATAGTAGTCAATAGTATTATGCCCACCAAGAATGTAGATAAAGAAGACTCATCAAATAACAATAGATTTAATAATAGAAATTTTAAGACTCCAGTGATGCCAGAATCTCATGAAGAAGGCATGTATATTAGAGGTGTGAAACCGTACAAAACAGCCAAATTTGTTGCTATTCGCCCTGTAACTTGGAAAATTCCAGCAATTCTTTGGAACACTATGAACATGATAGACACAGAAAGGAAAACTCGTGCAGAAGCAGAATTTATTGTATCTGAAAAAATTCCTTTACTTCAACAACCATTGAAATTTGAAAACTACAAAGAGCGTTTTAAATACTTACTTTATTTAGAAGAGATTGCACAAATTCAAGATATGAGAAGATTTGATATAAAAAGTGTTATTATGCATCACAGTGGAGAGTTTTTAACTTTAAACGTACCAGGACTTGCTGAAAAACGACCATCACTTATAATGGGAGATAAAGTGATTGTATCATTTTCATGGGATGCAACAGCAGGTAATTATGAGTAAATAAAGTTTTCCATTTAGTTAAAATTTTATATATTTTCTAAAAATTTAATCTTAATATTTAATTATTAAAATATAAAGCTTTTGATTCTCCTTTATAAAAGTATGCATAGCATATATTTAACTTATAATTAGTACAATAATTTAGTTCATTATTTTAATTTATATAAAAATTTTGTGTTTAGGTGAAAAAAAGTATGAAGGTTACATTCATAAAATTAGAAGTTCTGATGTGTATTTAAAATTTAATCAAAAGTTTCACGAGGATTATCATGGAGAGGATTGTGAAGTAATTTTCAAAGGTTTGACTACTGTACTTCAAAGATGTCATGCAGCGATTGGCGTAGTGCGGGAAAAACTTGGTCCCGAATTTTTATTTCCGAAAAAAGTAATAGAAAAAGAACCGCAATATAATTTTATCGAAAATGATTCAGATGATGATGAAGAAGAAGTGGATGATACAAACGATAGATTGAAGAAACTTGAAGATTTATTGCATAAAAAGAAAATCAATTGGTTTAATAAAAGGTTGAACATTTATCAAAAGGAAGCAGTTAGGAATATTTTGAAAGGATTGGCACGTCCATTACCTTACGTTATATTTGGACCTCCTGGAACAGGAAAAAGTATCACTGTATGCGAGGCTGTTTTACAAACTTTTTTTACAATGTCTGAAAGCCGAATTCTTATAGCAACTCCTTCTAATAGTTCAGCTAATCTTATTGCCGAAAAATTATTAGACAGCAATTTACTTAGGCCTGGTGACATGGTAAGTTAAACTATTATAAATATACACATATTTTTGTCTACTACTTTTGATATAGAGGAGTTAAATTGAATTTTTAAATTAAAAATGTTACTAACTATGAAACTAATTTTCGAATCATAGATTAGCAAATTTGCATTTTTAAGCTCTAGTATAAATTAACAGATACTATTCACGTTTTATCTTATTTTTTTATAACTGTAAAAATTGTTTCAGGTTCGACTTGTAGCTTTTCATTATCTCGATAGTGAACTTATACCAGAAAAACTTGTTCCCTATTGTGTGACTGCAGACATTGCTAGCGAAGGAACTCGCGCTGATGTGAACATTCAAGATTCTCGCGGCTACAGAACTAATGTAACTCTCAGTGTACTCTGTCGCCATCGTATAATTATTGGAACCTGCACAGCCTTAGGAATTTTATACAATATGGGATGTAAACAAGGTCATTTTACACATATTGTTATCGACGAAGCGGGTCAGGCGTGTGAACCTGAAATTATGATTCCACTAAGTTTGGCGCATCGTGATTCAACGCAGATCGTGCTGGCCGGTGATCCGAAACAATTGGGACCAATTAATCAAAGTCGACTAGCTGGATACTTTGGATTGAATGATAGCTTTCTCTTGCGATTACTTCATCAATTTCCTTATCAAAGAGATCCTGCAGGTTTTCAATCTGGATATGACCCTCGGCTCGTTACGAAATTGTTAATGAATTATAGAAGTTTGCCAGATTTACTGGATTTACCAAATAAATTATTTTATGAAGCTGAATTAATAGCACAGGTATAATATAATATAGAGCTATAAGTTTTTTTTCAATTATTTTTCCTTGTATACCTATTTTGTAATATCTATTTTTTTACAATAAAATAAATACTTATACTTATACTTATACAATCAATTTCTCCTTGCAGGTCGATCCTGAAGATAGCGAAGAAGCGGAATTATTAGAAACATTATCTGACATGCTGCCTAAAAGACTTGGAACACCACCGGCAGTTGTTTTTCATAATGTAAAAGGAAAGAACATTCAAGATCCTGATAGCCCTAGTTGGTATAACCCAGAGGAAGCATCACAGGTGTACATTTATCTTCTGGATTTATACAATCGTGGTTTAGAACCAGATGACATCGGTATAATTACACCTTACTCAAAACAGGTAAAATTTTATTCACAAGTCTGCGCTTACACTATTATCAATTTATTTTCATAAATTAATTAATGTTTCCTATTTTATTGATTGATTTACAGGTTTATAGAATCAAGCATCTCTTAGCCGAACTTGATGTAACTGTACCAAAGGTTGGAAGTGTTGAAGAATTTCAAGGACAGGAGAGAAAAGTAATTATTTTATCAACTGTCAGGACTGCTTCAGAAAAAGTTCAAGAAGATATTAAGCATTCTTTAGGATTTGTTTCTGCTCGGGAGAGACTTAATGTAGCAATCACTCGAGCTCGAACGTTACTTATAATTATTGGTTCTGCGGAACTCTTAGAAAAAGACGTTTACTGGCGAAGCGTTATAGATCATTGTAAATCGCGAAGTGCATTTATTGGTCGTGGGTTAACTGCAACAGATTAATTTTTTTTTTTAGAAATAACTTAAATATAACAATGCTGAGACAAATTGTGTAAAGATAGGTATGAATGAATGAATTCAATAAATCATTCTTATATTTCGATAGATAATTATAGTTTTATAAAACAATAAATGAAATCCAGTGACAGATACTTTTCATAGCATAAATACATGAAATGAGTTTACATAGGTCTATGTATAACTTTTCTAAACTATTTGTAAACATTTCATACTGTTTAATGCACTATTAATTATTAATAGTAATGAAAAAGATTGTTTGAAAATTATTATATTTTATAATAATAAAAGAATATTTTTAGATATACTACCAACTTGATTTTACGTACTATTTTTGGCCATAAAACTACTTTATGGACTGTTTTTATTTTACGGGCATGGATCCGTGAAGTCGAATTTGACAACCAATAAAAACATTAATAGTATAATGAAAATAGTGATCGTCACTATAACCGGCTTCGTCGATTTTGTGTGCTGTGATCTTAATTATGATCGTAAAATGGCTTTTTACGGACTTGTGAAGAAAAATACTATTAAATTACAATTTCATATAGCTTGAAAATTATAGAGTATAAGTATTTTCATGTATAAAAATAAATTTATATAAAAAAGAATAAAACATTTGTTATAAAATTATTTTAAAATTATTTTAATTCCAATTTGTCCACACCAAAATACATTAGATCTATTTAATCCTAATAATCTAAACGAATAACTATGTATTTATTTAATAATCTTTGGAGATTTGCAAATTAGAAAAATACACGGTAACATAATACAGGTAACTCAAGGTAATTTAGCCAGTAATCATATATTTATTTATTGGAAAAGAACCCGACTTTTGGATCAAGAATTTGACTCAAATTTTGGAATACGTTTTTTAACTTAGAAATATGAAAAGGCTGCAATCTTAAACCATAACTTTAAAAAAACTAAAGTGCTGCAAAATTTTAGCTTTATTCTAGAAAAAGTCTTGAGAGAATCATCCTTTTGAAACGATAAATATTTAACATTGGAAAGTCTTAAATATTTTTTAATATATATAACATATGAGTTATTCCACAATTTATTTCCCTTTTACGATGAAAAAAAAAATTAAAAAATTATTTTGAGAGCACATTGACGGGATAAATAAATAGTCTATTTCGGTCCAACTTGTCTCAGCTATCCAAGATCCCTGACATAATTATCATCACTGAAACATGGCTCAAACCACATACGGACTCTTCAGAACTTGGACTGCAGGACTATTATGTTTATCGTCGGGATCGGTGCCGTGGCGAGGTGGATGACACTAGAGGTGGTGGTGTATTGGTGGCGGTGCGATGCTGTATTCGTTCTACTCTAGTAGAGGTGGATGAAGTGTCTGAGGCGGTTTTTGTTACATTCAAGGCGGCTAATACTAGCTTTTTGTTAGCTGTCACCTATATTCAGTCTGGTGTCAATGCTGTGGCATTTAACAGTTTCTTTGATAAACTGGAGGCAGTAAGGCAGTCGTATCCAGCCCATGAGGTGATTATCTGTGGAGATTTTAATATTTCGCGTGTCAAATGGTCCAATGCACCGCTGTCTTTTATACCGATGGAATACAAAACACCATTGGAGCTTCAGTGTGCTCGTCGAGCGCTTGACACCTGCAGTTTCTTAGGGACCAGACAACTATTGCCACCACACTCATCTAAGGGTTATACGCTTGACCTACTCTTCACATCGCATCAGGAGGCTCGAGTTGAAGAATTACATGAAGCCATTGTGGCCGTTGATCCACATCATGAACCATCGTGGTTAACTTTTGTAGTGCCGAATAACAATAATAATATGAATGAGTGTTGTGTGCGTCCTCGTAGGTTAAACTTTCGTAATTGCGACTACAACCATGTAAATAGGCTATTGTCCGATATTGATTGGAACGTGTGTCTGACTGGTAGAAATATTGATGTATCTGTGAATAAATTTTATGATGTAGTGGGTAACATAATTATTCAAAATGTTCCCTTAGTCAGCACACCTCCCAGTCGTTATCCTTCGTGGTACAATAGGGAACTTAAATCGCTTATAAATGCGAAGCGGCTGGCTCATGCTACCTGGAAGGGCTCCAGGCTGGTAACTGATTACATTAGATTCAAGGAGATGCGTGCTAGGTGTATAAGGCTTTCTAGAAGCACGTATAAGGATTTTGTTTCTCGCCAGGAAGTCAAAATTAAAAGAAATGCCAAATCTTTTTGGTCTTTTATTAATAAATTTCGCTCTGATAACTCTGTGCCGCCCAACATGCATCTCTCAGGAACTCATGTAAATGATAGTGAAAGTATTGCTAACTTGTTCGCGCATCACTTCGGCTCGGTGTACAATACGAATATTTTGGAGGATATTACTCTAGTGGAATGCGACTCAACTCTTGCGAATATTGTGATTGAGGAGGAGGAACTATTCAAAGTGGTATGTGAACTTGAAGCTAATACTAATCCTGGTCCGGATGGAGTACCGGCGTATTTTATAAAAGAGTGCTGGGCGTCACTTCATTCGCCGATACTGTATATACTAAATGAGTCTCTGCGGCAGGGCAGCTTTCCGTCCGTGTGGAAGCATGCGTTTGTTGTCCCCAT
>JAWWEQ010038779.1:0-19171 GCA_035583055.1 Torymus tubicola
TTTAGGTGATTTTAAAAGAAAAAAAAATTTTGACCTCTCGATTCACCTGAGAACTGCCCATATATATATATATATGTAATGTTTGAGTGTGACGCAATGACTTTGCTGCAAAAATTCACTCACATACGTCGTCGTACGTATATACGTTAGCGAGTGAGAGAGAGAGAGAGAGCGAGAGATCACGTTTCGATGTATGCGAACCCCCCCCCCCCCTTCCCCCCCGCGACACACGCAGGACTTGGTTGACACTTATTTCCTATCGGTTACGTGAGCTGCAACGCGCGGCTAATTAATTAATAAACGATGAGTAACGGTTATTCCTGCGTTAGTGGTGGAACTGCATCCGTACATATATATACCTATAGGTATATATACATAACGCGTTGTGTCTTTACGGTTTCACGCTGTATGTGTGTGTGTGTTTATATTAGGTACGCCTGCCTTCGATTAAATATATAGAAGCCGATTAAAACGGCTGATAGAGAGAGAACGGGGCAATCGATCGATGCAAATCGAGTTTTTGCTGCACTATACGCGTACGTTACTAACGAATTGAAATCGATTTAGATATACACATGATTTCGCTCTGTTTGCGCACTGTCGACACCTGAAAACAATTAAAGCTGTACTTGATCGTGCGAGATATACACACACACACGTGAAATACAAAGTTTCTCATGTCTCCCCTTCAAATAAACTGTATTTTTCCGTAATTGCGTAAAAGTAAAAGTATATATATACACTGTACATACACACTTACGCATGGTGCTCTCTCAAAACAGCGTTAATTAAAAGCCAAAATCGTTGAAATACCTATAAAGCCGAAAGAAGTCACACGCGCTCGTGTGTACACACACACACACATACGCGCGCGTATAGCGACAATTCACACACACGTGGAATTCCATACGTATTATATACCCTTTGCGGCGTATGCATTCCTACCCGCGAAAGCTGTGGCGACAAAAATACTCAGCGAGCTGAAAAAAAAGTGGCGAACCCGTAAAGGCAATTAGCGGCTGCTGTGCCGTTCTCGTATAATATATATACACACATACAGTATAAGACGCACACAATGCGCACATTATCGGGGCGACGATTAATCGACCGCGGCCGCCGTTAATTTTATCATTGGTATATAGAGTGGAGTGAAAGAGAGGGAGTCTGTGTGTGTGTGTTTGGTTTTGCGGAGGTGGATGCTCGAGACACGACGATGCTATATACATATATACGCGCACGCGCAATGTCGAGTGTGTCTTTCCGTTCGCGCAAAAGAGGATCTGATATATGCTTGCGTTAATCTGCACACTTTTTTGAATTGCTGTTATATAGAATGGGATTATATGGGGTTTATTTTAATATAATGATTGAAAAATTGGAGTCCTTCTATTTACGTATAGCCTTTTTTTGTTCTTTTATAAAAAAGTTTTAAATAAAGAGATCAACAGTCACATCTTCACTATATAGTATGCGACTGAAATTGCGTTTTCTTTCTACAAGCTCATGAAAAATATAGTTTTTTTTCTTCAGGTCACATTATACCCTGGTATACGGATTTAATTGATCATTCACGACCATATTGATATCTCATCAATCTATCATATAAACACGAGAATTTCCAAAAAGATAGCCATTGTATATATACACTTATATACTCATTATTCGCGTCATGCTCGTTGGACAACATTACATAAATACATATATATATACCTGTGCCACGATTCATCTCAAGGGCTACACTATATAGCATCTATATATATAGCAGGCGGCCGGTGCGACTCTCTTTTACGTTCGTTGACTCCGCGTGGTTTTAATAGGCACAAGGTGTCGCCCCCGCGGTATAGAGTGGACGAGATAACGCGGTGCAGTAGTTGTGTGAGATTAGTTGGGTTCGGATCATGTACGTTGGTGGATTGCTGGTTGTAGTGTTTTTGGTTTATAAGCTGGTCGAGGTGGTTTGTTGGATACTCGAGCGTGGGTCCGAAAGGAGCGAGTGGACGAAGGAGATTTTGGTATTGGTTTATTGTTGAACAGTTCGTTTAACTTTTTTGGTTTATACGTACATTTTGTTGCTAATATATTTATTGTAAGCTAGTAGAGCTATGTTTTAGAATATCCGAGGTCTTATATGAGATTATTAATTTAGTTTACTCTGAGCACAATTCGATTTTTAGATGCACCATTTTATATATACAAAAAAAAAAACGCCACTATTATTATTTTTCTCGTATTATACACACTCCCTCGAACCACAATATAATATCCCCAACGACAAAACCTTTTTTCTCCTCAACATATACACGAAAAAAAAGCGTGTAATAAAATTCACAACTCTATATAATAACAACTTGACGCACGAATTGACCCAGTTTTCACGACTATAATGTTTTACAGGCGAGATCGGAGGAGCACCTCGCGCAAGAGCAGGCATGGCTGGCATCGGAGCGCGTCTGGTTGCTGCATCGCGGGGGCTTCACCCCAGCGACGCGCTGCGGACCTGCCGACCCGGACACCGGTAAGCTGCGTATACGACTTGTCAACTCGGGCGAGGAACTGCTGGTCGATGAGGAGGATGTCGAGAAGGTGAGAGACAGATATATAGTATATAGTTATTTTTTTTTTTTTTTTATATATTTTGGTAGGGATGAACGAAGCATGTTATAATATATTCGATTTTTAATCATGAGATTACGAATTAATGATTTTAATTAGTTGTTAAGAGGTTAATATGATGAAAATGAAGAGTTATTAGCTTTTTAGTGTTGTTAGTGCATAGGTATACGTTCATTACAGTCTTTTTAGATTAATATTGTTATATAATATAACGCACCAGCAGGAAAATAAAGTAATCAAACTCATTTTTCGATAATAATTTTTTCGTACAAGTAGTTTGTAGTTAGTAATACTTTCTTACTTACAAAAAAGTTTTGCTACTAACTAGCTTCTTTTTTATTCTCCTCGCGAAGTAGATTTTTAAATATTCTATAAAAAGTTGATTAGATCGGCATCTTATCGCATTTTCTTTTATCTATTTAAAACATGCTGTAAAATTTTAATGTACATTATACATAACTTGAACAATATAATTATAAATTATCATTTTCTTAATTATTCAAATTTTAAAATTCGTAAAATTAGTAAAATTTTGGTGTTGTTTTTAATTTCTTCAATTCTTTTCTCCATCACGATTCACCCTGAACAATTCATATAACTATATAAACATTTTTGTCCTCGTTAACATTACAGCAATGAAATTACAATAATATACCTTATACTAATCATATCGCATTATTTACACAGGCAAATCCACCGCAGTTCGATCGCGCGGAGGATCTATCCTCGTTGCGGTTCCTCAACGAGTCGTCGGTGTTGCACACACTACGCCAGCGTTACGCTAGTAACCTCATCCACACGTATGCCGGTGACAGCATCGTCGTTATCAATCCTGTCGCTCCTCTCGCCATCTATTCCGAGAAGGTACGTCATATATATATACACAAACGATTAAAAACATAAAATCTCCTGATAATCAGTTCAATTAGCAACGGCAACGTTACGAATTCACATTATGAGAGTACGCATGTATATACCTATACGCGTGCGCGCGTGGGCGATGGAAAGATTCATTTCCGTTTCGTAACGGTCGTGCGATGAACCAATCGGTGACGAAATTTTCCTTCTCTCGTTTTCTTCGTTCTTCATTTGAAATTGATTTTAATTAGATTAATTGGTATTCGATGACATTGGCTGAGTTATTCGAACGCTTGTAATTACGTGTTTCCGCCGTCGTTGGCGCCGTCTAACGTTTTTTTTTATATTTTAGAAACGGCTCTTTATTTCGCGTGGAGTTTGATTTGTGAGATATATGTATAGAATCGTATTCGCGCGTGCGTTATACGGCAATAATGCGGAGATATCTGAATTTTAATGATTTGAATTAGTAAGTAAATTCTTCTTTATTGGATATGGGATTTTGAAACGTTTCTTCAGTTTATATAGTGTTGCGAGTTGTAATTAGGATGTATAATTTAAATTGATTGCCTCGTCTAAATGTTAAAGGTAATTCTGACATTGTGTAATTATCTTGTCGGTTTTTGTATATGTTAATTGCGTTAAATACAACGGGAAATGTCGATAACTGGGATTAATCATTTTAATTTCCATTTTGGGAATTTCAAAAACTTTCAAGCTCGTATATATAGATGTACTTTTGTAACTTGTAACTTGTAACTTTTTCTTATAAAGTTGTCCAATTAATTCAATCATTTGTTACCTTAACAAACATTTAACTATACCAACAACAAACTAATAAAAAAAAATGTAACTTTCAGGTGGTCCAGATGTTCAAGGGCTGCAAATGCGAGGACATGCCGCCGCACATCTACGCAATGGCACAGTCTGCTTACCGCGGCATGCTGGCCACACGTCGCGACCATTCGCTCGTTTTTCTAGGCCGCAGCGGTGGTGGCAAAACAACCAATTTCAAACATGCGTTGCATTACCTTGTGATGGCAGCAGGCGCCGTTAACAAGATCCTCACCGTCGAGAAGCTCAATGCTGTGTTTACGGTGCTCGAGGCGTTCGGCAACAGTCGCACTCATATGAACTCGAACGCGACGCGGTTCACGCAGCTATTCAGCTTGGATTTCGATCAGTCTGGGCAGATTGCCTCAGCGTCCCTGCAGGTAATTAGATGGGCGGAGGAAGTTATAATGAATTGAGAGAAGATTTTGTAGTGACAAGAAGTTTAACTGATTAGAATTAAATGGAATTTAAGGGATTATATAGAGCTGACGTAAATTTGTAATTTTATAGCGAAAACCAGTACGCGTACTTGACAGCTTGGCATTAGTATTAATTAAATACGGAAAATCTAAAATTATATTTAAACTTTCAATGTATCCATACCTATAGAAATACAAAATTGGAATGTAGTTACCGATGTTTGCAGGTACCTGTATTTTCATTCAATTTACAATTTGAAAGAAAATATCTTTCTGTCATATTGTTGTTGTTTAAACAAGTGTATCTTTAAGTTGTCGATACTAGAAAGTATTTAATATAAATTTGGATAATCATTTTCAACAACTTATCAATTCGACTTACACCGATCTACCTTACCGACCAAGTGTCTCACAGCTAATCTCTATTTTTCTTACAGGTCTTGCTACTAGAGAAATCACGAATCGGTCGTCGTGTCAACGGCGATCCAACTTTCCACTCGCCTTACCGTCTCCTCGCCGGTGCCGAGGGTACGCTGCGCAAGGAACTCCATCTCACGAATCTCGTCGCCGAGAACAACTCCTTCATCACCCCGTTACAGAAGCATGAGGACAAGCAACGTGCTCAGATTGAGTTCAATCGCATAATCGCAGCGTTCCGTACCCTAGGTGTCAGCGAGTCTGAGGAGAAGGCCATCTGGTATGTCCTCGCGGGTATCTTCCACCTGAGTTGCGCCGGCGCTGTCAAGATAGGAACGAGCTCGCAAAGTCGCTGGCAATTTGCGAGGGTCGAGTGCGCAGAGAAGGCAGCAAATCTGCTTGGCACGACCGTAGAGGAGCTCAGCAGACAAGTGTTCTCGACGAACGGGGGCGGAGGAGGAACGCCTAGTACACCGAGGCCTGCGCTCAGGACACCCAGTCCTACCGACCAAAGTAAAGACGTCACCGGCCTCGAGGCGTTGGAAAGTTTGCTCGTGGGATTGTACTCGGAGGTCTTCCACTGTGTAGCTGCTCTAGTCAACAAGTGAATGTCTTGATTTTTCGAAAAGTTGAATTTGGTTTTTGTGAATGAACTTTTTCGATTAATTTCTTTATTCTTTTCTAGATCTATAACCTCATCAGTTCACACAGTGTCGTCGCTGTTACTCTGCGACGCTCCGGGATTCCAGAATCCGGCATCTTGCGGACGTCAGACCGGAGCGAGTTTTGAAGACCTTTGTCACAATTACCTACAGGAACGCTTACAGCTTCTGTTTCATCATACTACTCTAGTTGCTCCCAAAGATAGGTAAAAGCATCATTTTTATTCTGATCTTTATCAGAAAAGAAATATTGCAAGCAAAAGTAACTGATTAACGAATGTTTATATTTGTAGGTATGCGCAAGAAGGAATTGACATTGATCATGAGGACGAGATCGAAGAAGGAGTCGGCTCACCTCAGGCTTTGGTTTCTCTGCTGGATCGAGGAAACTCACAGAGTGCCACCATGCTGCGGACAAGCCAAAGCGATCTTAGCAGCAGCCGACAAATGGAAAGGAAGGGATTATTGTGGCTTCTTGATGAAGAGACAGTATGTCCTGGTGGCAGCGATGAAAGCTTCTTGGATCGATTGTTTTCACATTACGGTGACAGGGGTAAATGATAATTTGAAATGTTTTTTTTTTCGATAATATTTGCGGTTTGTTTGTTGATAAATTTTTATTACTTCGATATGTATTATTACTAAGTGTAGTTTTTAAAACAAAAATTAAGATATCGTTTCAATCAATTTAAAAAAACTGAATATGAACGTTTATTTTATGCGATGATTATTTTTCGCTTGTTTTGCTTATTCCCAAAGAATAATGATAGGTGTGGTAATGCAGGAATCTGTGTCGGTAATAAAAGAACTTTGAAGTGATTTTATTGTTACGTTGAAATATTACTTTAACATAATGAAAAGTATCGAGTTAAAATTTATAATTAAGAAAAGCTAGTTATTATTTTTAGACAAAAATAGTTTTAGCGTTTGATTTAAAAATTTCATAAATGTTTCTCTTTTTAGACCATCAAATGCTTCTTCGAAAAGCACCAGGCAACAATCAATTTGTGTTGCAACATTTACAAGGAACAAATCCAGTTTTATATACAGCAACAGGTTGGATAAAATCGAGTCGAGAAAACCCTCTGGCTAAAAGCTCAATTAGCATTCTTCAAGAGAGTAATCGGTAATAATTTTTATTAAAAATATGAAAATTAAAATAAAATAAAATCATCTTTTTTAATTTTCTTTATACTCATACGTGTATTAAAATTTTTAGAGATGAAGTTAGCAGACTTTTCGTGTGCGCTCGAGGCGCTGGAGTTTCCGGTGCCTTAAGTGGTTCGATACACGGCTTGGAAGGCTCGCAGTCATTGCGTAGAGCATCCAGCATCAGACGAACATTCACTGCTGTAAAACGAAAAAACGTTTGTTTGCAAGTTAAGTTCACTGTTGTAAGTAAAGTTTCAGTTTTACGATAAATAAATTCGGTCGTGCCTGATATACATTAATGATTCATGAAAATATCACGTTCGAAGTGAATACAGTTACAATAAGCGAATGATTACAAAATAAAAATAATCAGGTCAAAGGCGAGAATGTTATCAGTGATAAACACCTCTTCTCCTCTTTTAAATTCTTAGTCACTGTCGCTCAAGCTATCGTATTGGTCGGTTATAAATTTGCCACTTGCAAGATATCTTTATATTACCTAGAATGTTTTATATATTTTTATGCTATCTATTGCTCATATTTATTACTTTTCATTTTATCAGGCACACCGTAAGACACATACGCATACATTACGGCATTCTTCGTCCGCATTTACGTAATACATATTCATACGTAATTTATTTTTAATTCTAGGACGGTCTTATCGAGACTTTAAGGAGAACACGTGTGAAATTCATTCATTGCTTCTTACCACAACATAATGCTGGGTGTACGGAAAACAAAAGTCTCGTTACCGGGAAACCAATTCAGAGTGAAGATAATCTTATTAACGTTCCGTTATTACGATCACAGGTAATTTATTGTTTCAAATCATTTAATATGTACAAAAACGAAAACAAATGTCAGGAAAATTTCCGCTAAACTAGGGGATTATTTTTTATTTTTAAAACATATAATAGATCAAGCTGAATTTAATTTATGTTGGATTGAAAATAGTAGACGTGTAGATATTTTATAAATGTAACACTTAATCAACTAATTAGTTAAAAGATTAAGGATTTGGCAAAAAGCCAGTTTGTACATGCATTTACATATGCAAATGTTACAATAGAAGGCTAGTAACACAATTTAGATAATTAATGGACATTTGGCAGACTGCCTATTTATTTATTTTTAATGTATCTGCAGGAATAAAAATTTAAGTCAAGAGTTATAAACTAGAATAGAAATTTATTTATTACTATAGATTTTCTTTACATTTGTTTTCGTAGATGATATAGTGTAAACTGAATGTCTTCTTATAATCTGATCGTTAAATAAGAGATGTAATATTAAACATAATGCATAAAAATAATAAATAAAATACTGATTTACAAAGTCACAGAAATGAAATAATAATATTGATTTACAGGTGAGAGGTAGTCAAATTCTGGAAGCTGTTCGTCTACACAAAGTCGGCTTTCCAAAGTTTATGCCTCTCGGCGAGTTCCGCCGTCGTTTCGCATTATTGTCAAACGACGCGACAACGCGACCAGGAAGTCCCGTTGCCGATGAACGACGAGCCGTAGAAGATATGCTCCTCTCCGTCGATGTCGATCCGGCTTGTTACCGAGTTGGTCAAAGTCAGGTAAGAACGATTTTCTGCATTGTGAAGAAAAATGACGAGATGGGAGAGGTTAAGAATTGTGTGGTTATTACTGGACATTGCGTAAAAAAGAAAATGTCAAAGTGAATAGATTTGACAAGTTTCTCCGATTTCTATTCTAAATTTTCTGCCTGTCATTGCCTGTAAAGTACTTTTTCCGAGACTTGTAAAAAGGTGAAAGTTTAGCAAGGACTGACGGGAACATCGAAATGAACGCTTCGGAAAATATATGCGATGTTTACTTTCTTGCTCATTAGTCGAAAAAAGATTCTTTAATTGGTTATTAACAATAGAGTAAAATACATTATGTCTACCTTCATGAAACCCATATAAACGAATAAAATGTTCACAATGAACCCTATAAAACGTATCTACATAAAACGACGACTGTATAGACGGCGCTCTTTCATCGTCGCAACTCGTTACGACAAAACAATGATTTTCCATCTAAGAATTACATAATGTGTTAGTCAGGCCCGCTACACTTACCATCGACGTGCATATAAATATCTCGCGGAAAAACTCATCTTTATAATCAAACCTATGAATTATTCATGGTCCTTATACAGCGAACCCGTAAAAATCTTTACGATACACCATAGCGCGCGTCACAAACTTTCTATTAAAAAGCACGCAACAAACTGTTCTCCTCGCACAGCCGAAAGCCGTAAAATAATCAAGATTTCCGCAAACCAGTTTGTCTCGCGCGAGCGCTTATACATATATATATAAAACGTATAAAATTCAGCGTAAAACATTTGCTTTTACACAGCTCTCGTGCACATATATACGCGTGCACGCAATAAATCTATATACCACGCACATAATAATACATTGTATGCAAAGCGCGACGCGCGCGCGCTCGTTGCGTTATATTATGCATCGCACGCGCGGAACTTTCCGTGAAAGTGCATTAACACCCGCAGCAGCCACACGCGTTCCTTCGCGAACGAGACTGCAACGACTTTTTCTTCTCGTCGGATTTATTTATTTTTTTTCTTATATGTACGGTTACTTATATATATATATAATCCTGCGTAATAAATGCACTTGTCTCTCTCTCTCTCTCTCGCGAAATTTCACCACAAAGACAGACACATACAGTGCGCTTGCGAGGCTTCTGCAGTATATAGTCGGAAGCAAGAAGACGCGTAATCGAACGCTCGTATACTTTCACTGTGAGCGACGAAAGAAATCTCGATGATGCGCAAGAGAGTCGAGATATAACGGGCCACTTCTCCGCGCAGCAAAGGCAATATTTTTCTCCCGCGGGGTGCATTGTGAACGCGCGCGCGCGGACCCAGTTCTTATTTCTTATAAGACGCAGGCCTAGAAAACGCTTGAATGAGTCCGCCGTTGCTGTGTTGCTTCGTGACTATGGTTAATTGTCGTGGCCAGGCTATGTTGTTACGATTTCGAAGGCCTGACCTACTCCGCGACCGGCGATTGTTTGGAGCAAAAATTACCTATATATACGTGTGTGTAAATATTAACGTGGGATTCGTTAAAAGCTATATATACGCAAATGTATATAGAGCGTATAATGATTTTTTAACGGCTGAAAATTTAGGTTTTAGTGTAACTGTACAAGTGTTTTTTTTTGTTTTTGACGCTTTAACATTTACTTTGAGATTGTAAATAAATGCAGGAATGTCCCCTCGACAGTTAATATTGTTTCCAAGAAGGCAAATAATTCATGTTCTCTCTATAATAAAAAACGCAAACACGGTAAGGTGAGTTTGATAATTCTAAAGTTCGTATAGTATATGTATATATATTCACAGTCGAGACTAAAAGTCAAAGTGCGCTTGTATAGACCACCGTAAAATATTCAATTAGCAGGGTCACGGCTTTTACATATTCGTCGCGTAAAAATACGAGCTTTTAAATCGATACAAAAGATCCTACATACACACACATATACACAAGCGCGTGCGAGTGGGTAACGATATCCCCCCGTAACTTTACCTACATGTACTCCGCAAACTGAAAAATACTCATCATCATCGGCAATGTTCATCAAATTTCGAGAAAAATCTCACAGAGCAAAATCCAAACCTCGTTCGCCGGCCGATCGTTAACATGTTTTCCTGTTGAATTATATCAGGGCGCGTCGTGCCGCGGGACTCTGTTGCATGCATGCATATGCATGCGCACCGTACGGCCGCGCTTGTACGTGTAATTCGAATCGCGCGCAAGCAATCAAGTCGACCCCCGTCGTCGTCGCCTATGGTGATCGTGTAGAAAACATGCGCGCGGATGTCTCGCGAGTCTTCCAATTGCTATATATATCGTTATATGCACGCGCAGGCGAAAATTCGCCAGGATGTGGAGCTGGGGGTTTTAATTACGAGGTGAGCGAAATTCGAAGCGTAAGATAAACGGTTTTTTTTTTAAAGTGTTGTGTATACGAGGTAAGAAAGCGTTTATTTAAAAAAGAGTAAATATGGTTGGAGATTCTACGTAATTTAATATTAAAGATACAGGAGTTCTGTAGATTTTGTCATATTTTGTGTAATTCAGTAATAATGAAATAGATTTTACTGTTTCATAAGATCTATTTTCAATAAGATCAATATTTTATTCGTATAATTAATCTCAACGTATTACCAAACCATCCATAAAGTTTTCCAGAAATTCAAATTTTCAACAGTCAATGTAGGTGCGACACCTTTAAAAAAAAACACTCATTTTTCAACTCATCCCATAACCATAACTTTTAATCACGCGCCCTTTCCCACACACTCCAGCCACTTTAATATAGAAAGCGATCGCCGAATTATGCACGATGCCCACACCACACACACACGTAAATTTCCTCATTATACGGCTTTCAAATTAGGAAACCATGCACTTCTTCATATCGACACTTCTTCACCGTCTGTATAATCAACTTCTTCATGCCGAAAATTCTCCGATCGATTATAGGCTACTCGTATACTATATAAACACGATCGCGTAACGTAATTTTCCTCGCTCTTATTTTCTATACCACTCTCGAATTTCGAAGCTCAGCTTGCGGCAGCAGCAGCAGTAACAGATACAACGACGACGACAACTTTCCAATCGGCAATTTCTCCGTGCAGAAATTTACGCATGATACATCGCGTTGCGATCACGGGGGTCGTGTGCGCTTTCACAGCCGAGTGTATATGTATACAGCACTTACATGCAGCGACGGGCTGACATGCCGGCCGATTATCTTTCGAAAAAGCTCAACGCGTGCGTTGTTGTCCGTGAAAGGTAGGTAGGTAGTTAGGTAGGTAAATGTATACAGGTATATATATATATATATATATTTTCTATATACATGTACATACAGAAGTGTACGTGTGTGACTTTGGCACGCCTGGGCGTTTTGGATTGTTTATTGTGGGAATATCCCGAAACTTTCACGCGCGCGCGCGCGTTACTCGCGTTTCCCCCTGTGCGGTCCGCGCCTCTATACGTATAATATAATTGCCAATTACATGGGGTTTTATAGGCTTTTTCAGAGACGCGTGTTATTGGTAGTTGTGAGGAGTCGTGAGGGATAATTAACCTCGACTGAGGAATTAGTCTGCAGGAGGAGAGAGAATAGCTATGTACACGTCGGATGGATGACTGTGGGAAGATGATGTAGGCCCGGTTGCGAAAATATTGCTGTATGCGTTTGTGTGTTATATATGTAAGTAGTGATGGTTCATGCTGGTGCGTGTGTGTGTGTGTGCGCGCGATTGAAAGTTTCGCGTGGTGTTTAGCGAGGATGAAGTTTATATTTATATATATACGTTTTGTGGGTCAATTTCGTTGAACGAAGGTTTCTTAATGAAATTTTATGGTAATATATACTTGGAGAGCGAAAAGATTTGATGAATGTGTGTATTCGAGCTAACTAAATTTATTTATTGGACTTTTTATAGCTAAATTTTTATCACACACTTGATTACATGAAATGTATCGTTTATGTAGAATTTTACAGTTATTGTCAATTTGTAGCCGATAAAAAAATCAATTTTACGTAAACATACATGAGCCATTCTACAGAAAAACGGGCACTTCTCAGTCCAAAAATGGAGACCCGTCATTTTTGAGAGCACATTTACCAAACAAGTTTTTTTTTTATTCTTTAGGACATTACAAATGAAATGGAAAATGGTGCCAAGTCGGAACCATGTTCTAACAATTAGTTACGGGTTTATTACTGATAATGAAAAAATGACTATAAATAGCTCCAGTTTGATTCCAAATAATTCCATTAATAACAATTCAATATAAACCTCGGAAAAAAGAAAAAGAAACTAGAGAACGAGAGTTTTCCAAGTCTTTTTTCAGAATTTAAATTGAGTTGTTATTAATGGAATTATTTTGGATCAAACTAGAGCTATTTTTAGTCATTTTTTCATTATCAGTAATTAGCCCGTAACTAATTGTTGGCACATGGTTCCGACTTGGCATTTTTCTCCATTTCATTTGTGATGTCCTAAAGATTGAAAAGAAACTTGTTTGGACTGAGAAGTGTCCGTTTTTCTGTAGAATGGCTCATATACAGTCACACACAGAGATCCACAATGTTTACAATCGTAAATCTCCCGCGCATTCCACGCATACCTCAACCCGCCGACCCCAAATCCATTCGCGCGTATATATAGGAAGAAAAAAAACGCACTACGACCGAAAACACTTTCATCACCACTATATACACCTATATCCACTAAAAATTGAAAGCGTGCGCTTGCGATCGTCAGCGTAGCACTAAATCACGCGGCGGCGGCGGCATTGCAATTCGAAAAATTTTGGCGCCTCTCTATGCGCTCTCTCCGCGCTAAAATCGAAAGCGCGCGCTCGCGTGCATCGCTCTTATACTATACACATTCGACGATAAAACTATTTTTAACCAATAAAACGCGCAAGCACGCGCGCGCCTATATAGCCTTCGTGTTCCATCCCGCGCGGACGTCAAACGTCTCGTAAAGTCCCGCGAACGAAATTGAAACTCCTCGCTGAGAAGAATATAACACATATACACGTAGCAGCAGCAGCAGCAAATAAAAGCCTTGCACACACGCGCGCGCGTAGACGTTCTCTCGATCCTCTTCTTCGTCGAGTGGAAATATATATCGGCACAATATATATATATAAACGTATCTCGGGGGTTGTGCTTGCGCTGCGTTGTAAGAAGAAGAGCGCGCAGCGTAATTGAATGTCTTTTTTGCGACGCGTCTCGTGCGCGTGTATATACGCGGGCAAGTCGCGATCGCAGCAAGTTCGTTGACTCCGTAATGCGTATACGCGCTCTCGGTGGAGTTTCTTTATAAAGCGTATATACGAGGCTTCTTTATAGCCGCGTCAGTCGTCCCTGTCTTTGAGATTTTTCTGAGAGAACGAACGAGAGAAAGAGTCTGTACAAATCGTTCGCGGCATTCGCGAGGGCGGTGAAAAAAAGCGCGGCGACCTTGGCTGTGTATATTATGGATACGTGTTGACTGTGTGTATCTATATACATATATATATAGGGTTCTACGGAGTTCTACGTTTTCTGGTCGTTTGGGGACTGATGTAGAAATGGTAATGAAAGCGAGCGAGGAGTTATCAGAATTTGTGGAGCTTAAAATAGAAAGACGATTGGTATACATATATATATGGAAGAGCTGTGAATTCTTTTCTTTTCGACCGGTGGGGAAAAACGTTTCGTCGGGAATTTTCATCATGATGGTTTAGTAGAAATGTCGTCAAAAATAGATTCGTATAAGTAAAAATGATCGTAAAGAAAAAATGTCTATTGTGGTTCAATGCCTTGATCGTTGTAAATATTATTCGTTTTAGAGACAAACTGTACGTATAACATTTGTGTGTATGTACAATTTGAAAATATTACACTGGTTGTTTTTCAAGAGAACCAATGATATATCATCATGACTGGCGAAAATCTCACAGTATTCCAGGTTACTGGGGTTTCACTTTCCATCTGACCAGCAATTACATTAGTAAACGCATAATAAACTTAATTCCCGATCTTCCTCGACAACAAATTGATCAATACCCCCTACTGAAACCTTATCTTCACCTTTTGCGTAATTTTCTAAATTTCACTTTACACATTTTAAATTTCCCTCATAACCGTATATATATTCCTATACACTAAATCCATCCCCGGCTCTCTTCACCGAAACGCCACTAATATTTACTCGATAAACCGCCCGTATCAATAAATTCACCGTAAAGGCATGACTCTACCACAGACTCTCTCTCTCGCGCGCGCGCGTTTCGTATAACATACCACATATATACTGTCTACAAATCGCTCAATCTCGCTACACAAATTTACCGCACAGATCGCAAAGTAATTCCACGACGGCAAGTCGCGTATCCGACATTACAAAGCATCCCGCGACTAGATAGGTAAATATACGTTAAACGTGCAGCCCGCGCGCGCGCGCTTTGATTCTGATTGAACGCGACTGTCGAAGAACGGAAGCTGTGGCGCGCGCATTCCGTGCGTGCTTCTTGTATATATTTACGATCGATCTTGTACCGCAACAGGAGGGAGAATTAATATCAGCGTTTTTTTTCAACCTTATATACATATAATATGCTATACACGCGTGGGTACGTATATTTGTTCCCGATTGTTTGCCTGATTATTGTTGTTAATGTATACGCGCGCGTTTTACGGAAATCCAAGACGCAACGCGCCGTTCGCGAAAACACGAGTATGTATATATTGTTTTCGAGTGTTTTAGCTATGAACTATATAACGCTGAGCCACGCGTAATCCAATCCTTTTTTCCACTTCACACATATATATACGTGTACTTTATATACAAAAGTCATATATATATATATACACATACACACACACTGCAGAGCAAAAAGTGGCGGAAAAAATCGCGTCGAAGCGGGAAGTCGAAGGAACGAACGCTGACCATAAAGTCGCTCACTATGGCGTGTATATAGCGGGCGCTCGTATTTCAAAAGCTCGCGCGCGCGCGCGAGTTACGATATACCTTCTTCTTGCTTCTTCTTCTTCTTCCTCTTCTTCTTCTCTCCCTCTCTATGCTCGCTTCGCTCGTTAATTCAGCCCTTCTGCGCGCGCGGCGCGGGAAAAATTAACACGGGAGTGAATCTCCGGGACGCTAAATCATCCGGCGGGAAATTGACGTAAAATTGTTATCCCCGTCGCTCGATGATGATGATGATGATGATGATGCGAAGGGCTCCTTCTTTCTCTCTCTCTTTCTCTTGTGCGCGTGTAAAGGTCGCTGCTTTTGTTTTCCGTTTTTATTGGTTGTACTGCACGCGCGGGGATACTTAATGGGAAGAGGAGGTTTTACGCGGTGAGATTTTTTCTTTTTTTTAAAGAATGTGATTAGTTTATTGGCTAAGGGAACGGTGTGCTGTGTATTGTTTAATTTTTGAATTATGCTGATTAGGGGAAGAGATTTATTTGGTTGTTGTTGATGCTGCTGCTGCTGCTGTAGCTGCGGATTTTT
Organism: Torymus tubicola; assembly: GCA_035583055.1. Lineage (NCBI taxonomy): Eukaryota > Metazoa > Arthropoda > Insecta > Hymenoptera > Torymidae > Torymus > Torymus tubicola. The sequence goes on from JAWWEQ010038779.1 coordinate 16,034, forward strand.
ACGCGATTGGTCATGCTGTTCTTCGTATATGTATATATACGGTCGTCGGGTGTATTTTTAGAGCGCAGGTCCGATGATGTTCGGCTGCGCTGTAAAATAGAAATAAAAGCTGTGAGCTTTGATACAAGCAATATATGATTCATGAAATCGCAGTTTACGATGTTGTTAAGTTTTCGCAAATGTCTTGCCGTATAACTCATATATATAAACAGCGCGAAAACTTGGGTATATGTATATATTGATTGCTTCCGCGCGTGTAATCGCCGTGTAACACATACATATAATTTTGATATTTCTTTTTTTTACCTCTTATTTATTCGCTGCGTCTTTATCTAAACCTCATAAAATTTACTCTTATACACATACACACGCATTTACATATATGCTCCGTTGAATTTTTAAAGAGGTGACAAACGGATTCGCAGAAAGAATCAATCTTCATTATTCCTTAGACGCTTATTTATCGCTTCTTATCTCCCTCGTGTCCATTCACGACGAAACCTTCACGTAATGAATTTTTCTCTCTCTCTCTGTCACACACATACACGCTTGATTTGTATAATACCGGATTAAAAAATTCGCGAAATCTATTTTTTTTCTTCACATTCGCGTATACCATTGCAACGTCATCGTATATATATATATGTATAATATACACGATGTTTCTTCTTTAAAGGCCGCACACGCGCACCTCCGCGTCGATTCAGCTTCTTCACACCTACACACGATGCGCATCGCGTGGGTGTAAAATCAACCGAAGGATGTTTAATAGAATGACGAATATAACAATTATTCGCAAGCGACCGACCGCAGGCGTTGGCTCTTTTCGTGGATTTTTGCGAAATTCACGTTGCTTTTTTTCCTACCGCATTAACAATGGAATTATGTCACCTTCTATTGTTTCTTTCGGTGTGTGTGTGTATATATATTGGACAATGCGCATTGGATTACAATAAACGCGCCATTATCGTTAAATGTTGTTTACGGCAGGTCACTTGTGACGCGCGCGGGATTCATTTCACACGTTTATACGTATAAAACGCATTTACGATGTTAAAATATATTATTATATGTATATACATTTTATGTAAAGGTATAATACATACATTTATCCATTCGATTCTTATATATATATAGAAATCATCGTCTTAACCTTAATTTCCTTTTTTTTCCGGAGATTTCACGGCAACCTAAATCGCTCTCCTCCTTCTCTGCATTCAAAGCACATATAGCAGCATATAGCTTTTCCGGTGAAATCGTAAATCGCTTGAAATCCCGCCAAAAAGCGCGTTATTCAGGTTACACTTATACACGTATCCGAAGCTAACTTTCCGTTCAAAGGTCGTGGTACCAGCCGGTATATATATAAACGTCCAGCGAGTGTTCGAACGAACGTATACACATATATACATATATATATATATATACATACGCGCTCCACTTTCTCATTTCTTTCCTATATAAGTCCAAGCGCGTGCATGTATACGTATGTATATGTATACAGATATATATGATTGTCTTATTCGCATTAAGGAGTTACGTGCATCTCGAGGCCGCGGCAGCATATTAGTCTTCGCTTCTCGCGTGTAGGAAAAGCCGACGTGGAACAATCGGACTACTTATTACCCGAGCGAGTTAAGAGTTTCTATTTGTTCTCTGCGAGTAAAGTGTGTATATCTATATGATTAGGCCGCTTTTAAGATAATAATTCAGTCTGAGAGTCGTATCATTAATTTAATTTCATACTCGGAATATTTGTTTTCACACTGAGGACAAAAAAAAACGTATTGCGGCGTGAAGTGAACCAACTGATGATCGGTTAATTTTAAGGTACAATAAGAAGAAGAAAGAATGATATTCGATCTGTGACATTGACGGATATCATTTAAAATTTAGCGTTTATAATACAATGTAAGCAATTCGTATATATTAGTTTGAAATAATCGATTTGAGATAACAGACTGTCACGCTATATATATGTAAATATTATTTCTTTCATTTTTACGTGCTGCGACGACCGAATATATACACACATCAGCGAACACTTAAAACGTCCGATTATATCCACGACACAGGCACGCCAAAAAAAAAGACATTGAAAATCACGTCAACTATAATCATTCTCTTATAAACCTCTCATCCTGCTATAAATGCATCACGATAGATGCTTCTCCCAAGAATTCGTCCACTCTTTCTCTTCCTAAAAAAAAAAAAATGAAAACCAAGCCGCTTGCATACACGCGTGCATTCTTGCATATTAGAATAACTATTCAACGCTATACAGCACATCTCTTTCTCTCGCGCCTCTGAAATTATACGACTAGGCAATTAAAGAAGCCGCGTACTGTGCTCTCCTCTCTTCTTCTTCTTCTTCCGCTCACTCGCGACAGCCTGCGACTGCGGTAGGTATAGCAAGCGGTATATATAAAACTATGTATACTTTCCCTCGACGCGCGTCTTATCGCGCGCATTCCTCGTGTAGCGCATCTGCGCGTGAGTGTGTGTGTGTATGCGTTCAAAAAGAAAGGAGAGAAGAAAAGTTTCTTCGAAATACGCGCATGCAGGCACGTCTCGTAAGAGGAGGATTATGGTTCGGGTGACGATTTGTTATCATTAGGCAAGGGATTGAGGAAGTGATCGAGTGATTTATTATTATACGTTGTGGTTATATACGCGGAGAATATATAGTACTCGATCATTCGATTATATATGTGTGTCTGTAAGAGAAATTTGTGTATAGGACTGGTATTAGGTGACATTTATATACTTTTACACTCTAGTGACCTAACCTCTTTTTTTTGGGTCAATGTATAATACGCGAGGAGACGTAATGGGTCAATGGAGAGGAAATTCTTTTGATTTTGAGGTAGATATATATGGGAAAAACGTAAATCGGTCGTTTCGACGATCTAACGCGGTATTTCGTGTCATGGAATTTTTACTTGTTGTAATAAAAGTTATATCTGTGGCTCCGGGGCATAACGACATAAGTCCATTTTTTTGAAAATCGGGAAAATCTTGGATTTTGTAACTTTAAATGGGTCTTTTTCATTTAAAACTATCAGTAGTAGCTAAAATATTGCCCTAAAGCTACGATATACAGAAAACGTAACAACATAAGTCCATTTTTCAAATTTA